>JADRCH010000004.1:31597286-31701794 GCA_019843965.1 Rhynchomys soricoides | reverse complement strand
TCTCTCTCTCTCTCTCTCTCTCTCTCTCTCTCTCTCTCTCTCTCTCTCTCAAGTAGCCTCTCTTCCCTGTGGTTTTCTCATGTGAGGTGGATGTATTCTATCTGTGACTCAGTCTGTCAAATCTTTCTCTCATTCACCACTTTGTCTTCTCCTCTATTTGATTTCAGTTTTCAAAAGTGGGTGCTTCCTTCTACAAACTAAACTTTCATTGTTAGGGATTAAACGTGTAGACTAAGTGCCTGTGTTCCAGCAAGATCATACAGTAATTCAGGGTGAGTCTACACTGTGCCTAAATCATACCTGTGGATGTGCTCGCTTGTCAGAGCAGCTATGTTACTGGATGAAAATTATTCTACATTTGCATAATAACAATAATGCTTACATTTCACATTCATTTCTTAAACACATAATTTTGTATTTTCTCTTATAACAGTGTATTTTTGACAGATATCACTCCTGAGATTCTAAGCAACTATTTTTAACCTCCCTAAACAGAATTAATTGACCTTTTGGTCTTCTTATTGATCCTCAGTTCATTTTATTGATCTTTCAACATTGTTAAAGCATTTTAATTTTAAGTCCTCTGTATAATTGTTTTCTGCCCTGAAGGGTACATTGTATTCACACTAACTGAAATTCTTTTCTCAGTACTTGTTTCTGATCTCCTCAGAAATGCCAGTTCTATCACTTCATCAAAAGTAATGACCTAAATTTTGGTTTATTAATAAATGTATTTAATGAAATTTATATGAAATTTAATATTTGACACAGTTATATATATGTCCAAATATATCATAAGAAAAATCTACATTTAAAAATATTTACATATATTTATAATATAAACTTGTCATAGATTTTTAAGCCTATTTGGACTACTTAAATACCAAGTGATATATTCCTTAATATGATGTTAAAATTATTTTTGAATTTTATGTCCAAGAATTCATTTAGTAATATTATGATAATTGTTGAATTATACTTTAAGAATGTCTGAGAGAATTTTATACTGTATAAACTCTGGATATACATTTCTTTTAAGAATTTAAATGAGAACACATGATTGTAACTCAATAATCCACTGATAATATTCCATAATAATATTTTGCAGAAATAAATTATTTCATAATAGATACAAGGAAATTATTTTAAACACATATATCTTTGTAATTACTGTAATTGACTTGACTAAATCTTTAAATATACTTACAAATTATTTTATTTGAAGGATTTTATTGGTTACATTTATAGAAGATTCCATATAAAAAGTAATATTATAAAACTGTTCTAACTTTAACTTACTATGAAGTTACTATCTCTTATTTCATAAGAAATTTATGCTCCACTGTATTCATGATTCTTTATTATAAATGTTTGGTTATAGTATGTTCTAAATTTCTTTGGCAATGTTTAGGATCTTTCCTTAATCTAACTTTCACACACAAAATCGTAATGTCCTTGTGAATACCTGTAATGGGGGTATATTATCTTTGTGCAGAAATTCATTCTTGGATTTCACTTTGGCTCATTACTTTTACTCAAGCTGTGCTGACTCCTTGACTTTCCCACAAGTGGCTAAGGAACTTTTTTTGTTAACAACTGCTTCTTTTTTGTTGTTGTTGTTGTTTCATTTTTAAGATTTGAATAATGTCTGTTTAGAACATACTCACCCTCTTTCTCCAATTCCCCACTATCCTATATGTACCAAGCTCTCGCTAGCAATTCTTATTTGAATTTGTCTTTTCTTACTAAATCCAAGTAGTACTGCCTGACTACTCTTGTGGGAAATGGAGCGGAGTCTGACCTGGACTGTGCTTGACTTAGAAGGGGTAGAAAGATTGAAAGAACCAGAAAATAATATAAAAGTAGTGTTTGCTGTAGACAATTAGGCAGCCAAATATATGAACTGATAACAAATGTGACCTTTCAGAAACTCTTGGGTCTTATATACCTGGTTTACATGTCTGTTCTTTTTGGATTTCTACATTGAGAATTAATGGTAAAATTTCTCCTACTTTTGAACCCTTTCTTCAGTAAATCATACTCAGTGAGGCTCAGCTAAGCACTTTACTCTTTCAAACATATAATAAGCATATTAAACATCTGCTTTGCCTACTGTTTTTTATAATCCTCAAAGCTCAAAAAAAGACTTTTCATAAAATTATGAATCAGTTATTGATTTTAAGTATTCTGAACATATTAGGTATTAATTGATTACCACTAAAAACAAATAGATACAGTTAGTAACTATAGAAAAATTTCCAATCTGAACAAATGACATAATGTGTAAAATTTTAGGTTGGAGGATAAATAAAAACAATTAAGTACTCATAATGCTACCAAATTTTATCATCTTCATTCAATAAGCAATAATTCATATATTTTTATTGTTGATTATAAGACGTTACAAGGTAAACTCTTCTAAGTGTGACTTTTTTTCACTGAATATAATATTTAAAACTTAAAATAATTATTTTAGTAGTATACTTTAAGATATATATATAATAGCTATAAAAAATTACTTTATTTCCATTCTAAATTAGAAGTAATTGTGTTAAGTTTCTTTCCTAATTACCTACTTTATGATTTCTACTCCATCTATTGATTATTACTCATTCTTATCCATGGAAAAAATTTCAGAACAACTTCAAACACACACAAAAAGATTTACCCAGGCTGAAAGATATTATGATTTTAAATAAATTGCATGAATGCATTATAATAGTAAGATTGATTTATCTTTTCTATATCCATTTATATATGACTTATATATTAAATAAATATCAATAAGTTATAAGGTTCATGAGTACTCCAAACATGTAATATATCACACACATGAGACATTGAAGAAATTTTTCTGTAATTAAAAGCATCTCAATTGGTTTTTACTAAATTGAGCTTTAAAATTTATTAAATATTTATATTAAAATGACCTGGTATGGCATTGATTTTGTGGAGAAAGTCCCTGATAAATGCAAGTTTAAAACATCAGTGTTCTTGAGATAAAGAACAAAGGACTCTAAGAACATAACAGCACTGTGAGATTGAATAATTATGCCAGCAAATGTCAAATCTAGTCAGACAGCTCTTGGTTTGAGCACAGAGTAAAGTCATTTAGTAGGTCCTAAAACCCAAGTATACACATCCAGGTCACATTGAGTGATTGCAATGTCACCAAGAGAAAACAAGCTGAGATACATTGCAGTCAGAGTCCAGGGCAGGGAACCCCACAGGTCTTTGCGGACAATGTGGTTTCAATTGAAATTTTTATGAAAGCCGTAGGCAGGAAGAAAAATTCAATTTTTTTTCTGAGTAAAGTTGGAAATTGGTACTACTCATATGAATTCTCTGTCATCCTATTAGATCTAACCCCATTTTTTTATCCTCTCAAAAGACTGAACCAGGCGTCCTGCAAAAGAATGGCTTGACTATAAATTTTAAGGATTCATTAAAGAACCATACCACAGTTTTATAACATTCAGGTCCTGGCTACCTTTTTGTAATAATTCAGTTAATATGATCGTATACATAAGGATTTTGAAGTCCATAATGAGAAGTAACTCTGAGAAGTTGTAATATTATTTTCCTTATTATTCTTTATTATGAATAACTGCTTACATATAGTAATAATTTGAAATTATTTTGAAGAAGTTAGTTGGTTCATATCTTATTATTAATATTAGCTTCCATTATGATATTTTGATGAAGAAAAATATATAGGGTTTATATAACAAGTGAGCCATACTGGAAGAAATATAACCTTTTTCTTACTTTTTTCCTCAATATAGCTGTGACCTTGCCTTCCAGGAAAGACACAAAGCTAAAAACAGAAAGGAACATGTGGAAATAAAAACAGGAACACAAAACAGCTACAAAACATCTGCTTATATTGTCTTCAGACCCAAAATGACTGGAATAATTAATTGGAGCTCTTTAGCATTACAATACTCTAATATCTGGCAGTTCTATAGTGAGTCTACTAAGAATCTACTAAGTGACAAGAAACAAGCAAATTTTTCTAATGAGCAATACCATGATTTACAGTAGATTTTGTGAACCCATTTTTACTTTCCTATGAGCAGACTTATAGGTCAGTAGGCCCTTTGTAACTTAATGGAAACTTCTTGTGAGAGAAATGGTTTTGAAACCAGAGAATAACTCATATCAGAAGAATGCCTGGCATTAGTAACAATTTAAAATATCAAGAATGTCCAGGATCTGTGAACACTTTACAAAAACCATGGAATCAGTAAAAAGTAAAACAAAGTGGTTATTGAAAAAAAGTGATCAAAACAAAAATAAATCTACAATCCTTTAAAAATGCAATTTAATTTTAGAATTTATGTTAGTGTCACTAGGTATATAAAACAGCAACAACAATAAGTAAATGAAGTTGAAATTACAGATATTGTGATCTTTCTTTGAATTGAAATAATGTTTTTAGAAACTGATGAATACACAATAAGTCACTATATATTTGAGCCATGTTATATAAAATCATGTGGCTTAAATTCACATTATAGAGAAGGCCATCACAGAACACATTTCAATATCATTTTCTCTGTTTCTACTATTTATTTGCAGCATTTACTGTTCATGCAAGAGACATGACCTTGACTACACACAGTTTTTTTTTTTTTTTTTTTTTTTTACTTAAAGAACAGACATATTTTCTACTTTGAAAACCTTAGGGGGGAGCTGCACAGAAGTTACAGGAGATTCAGACTTCCTTGAAAAATAGTTTGAGATTCTGTACCTAAAAAATGTAAAGTAATGCTTAAATTAAAATTCATAGTTATTGACAAAGAATATTCATCTGTGAACATGAAACTGCACATGAAACTACATTCATAGTTAAGATTGTTTCACAGAGATTTTTCAGAATTATGGAGTTAGAAAAAAAGTTGATCAACCTTGAGAAATTGTTATGTTCTTAATTCAATTAAAAATAATGAATGATTCACTAGCCAATCAGATTTGGAAAGCATTTTTCACAAGAATCATCGTTTTATATCTGGAATATACAATCATCTAAGTCTCTATTGCTATATTTTTCAGAATAATAAATCATTTCATCAGATTTATGGCATGTTTTAAAGTTAAAAGCTCAGGATTAGAATCAAACTCCATCATGTACTGTATGTGTTGTAATGGAATTCATGATTAGTACAGTATAAGATGATCTGAAAAATAAATTGAAATTCATTTATTCAGTAAAGCTCCTAAAATTCTGTCATGTCTCGCTTTCAAAATGCACTCTGCATGTTTTTCCTTCTTCAACTTATTTATAAAATGGGGAAAGTCACTAATAGAACATATAAAACCCATGTTCTAAATGTCAACATGCTCAACCTATTTACTATGTAAAAGAACATATGAATGCCTTCTAGCTAATTCAGAATGTAGAATCCAAGTATTTTTGTCACTGTGATTTTATACCCTGAAGACTCATTCCTTCTGCATCTATCCATGGAAATTGGAAGGCCATTTGCACACCACCACAAATTCTAATAGGAGGCACAAAAAGAAAATCTCCAAATTCATCACTTAATCATGGAATGTATACTTACCCTTTAGTTAGATGCTTATTAGAGGCAGTCTCTGATTTGTTTACAGTTTGTTACCTGAAGGCAATGTTTCACTTAATATAGCCAAAATAAGTCTTAAAATACCTTATCTCCTTTGTTGTAACATGATGTTTTTATCTTTCATTCCAAAACAAAATAAAGATGTCACACATAATATCTGGAGGAGTTTCAGAATACATAGGGATTTAGATACATATCTGTTCACCTCTCAGAATATCATGTCTTTCCTTGTAGTGCTAAATTCCCACAGTCCATAAACACTATGGGATCAGGATTTTCCAAAGATCACATATCATCTGTTTTAATATGTCTCTACCAGGTATGATACTGTTAGTTAGTAATTCACAGGTATGTGTGTAAACCCTACACTGCAAGTAATTACATTTATACTCACTTTTTTTAAAAAAATGGCTATTTTATGCATCCAAAATTCATATGCCAAGACTGGCTTAATAATTTATGGTTTATTAGGAGAAACTCCGAGGAAGAAGATGTGTTCCTTAACAATTGGTAAAAAAGGTATATTCTTATTATGTCACAGGTCTGATGTCTGTGTAAGCAACATATCAGAAACAAGCAAGATATCTAAGAACAATGTTAGCATACAAAGGACCTCTCCAAAACCCATATTATTTTCTGAGCCAAAATCATTTAAAAGAAGTTGCCTGGCAGGCAGAACCTGGCTGGATTCAGTGTAACAAGACCTTGAGGCATTTGCCCTGTACGGAATGCTTTGCTACTTATTGAAGTAGATTTTACTAAATGTGTTCTGAGTTTCACATTTTCATAATCACCCAGAGAACCTCCGTTCAGAAGAGTCACTAGTGTCTGCCCCAGGTTTCACTCTACTGGAAACTTTACTGTGCTAAGTACATTAAGCAAGACAATGTGTTTCTAAGTCTCTAACTACTACTCCTTTTGTTTGGAAAGTATATACTTAGCAAGTCTCTTTGTGACATTGTAATTCTCTTCACTGCATCCATTTTATAGTTTTCAGCATCTGTACTGTTACAAGAGAAAACAAAGTGCTCTTTAAATGCTTCAGGGGTGGAATTCTGTTGTTTGTATTCTTCTCTCAGCTGATGCTTGCTAACCAAGTGTGCTTACGTTTAAAGTTTTTCATATTTTAAAATAGCAAACTTATCCCACAATGTCCCAATGTTGCTTACTCTCAAGAGAGAAAACTATTGCACAAATCAATATATCCCAATAGGTCTTCAACTTCTTACTATGCATTATTCATGTCAGTTTTCTTAGCTGTAGAGATGTAACATAATGACACTTTTTCCTTTTTTAGATTTATTTTATTTTCTGTGTGTGTGTATGTGTTTGTGTATGAGTGTTACTTGTGTGCAGATGTTATTATAACTAGAAAGAGGATGTGAGATACTCTCAGAATGGAAGTATAATGTGTCTATCCTCTTGAAGAACAGCATGTACTTTGAGCCATCTTTTTAGCGCCCATCCCTGGATTCTTACTAGTTTTTGTTTCCTTTTGTTTTCCTTTGATTTTATGTATATGAACTTAGGCAAAATCCTCATATAAGTCTTACTGTCTCTAGGAATAAGACACGATTCTAGCTTCAGTAAGGTTGAATGTGGCTTTATGCCCAGTACTCTGGAGGCAGAAACAGGAAAAAGCCTATGAGTTCAAAGCTAGTCTGGACTACACAGTGAGTCCCAGGTCAGCCTAGGCTACATAGCAACCATGTCTCAAACAAACAAACAAACAAACAAACCAAAACAAACAAATAAGCAAAAATCAATGCTACTCATCAAACTCAGGAGAGAAAGCACATCTATGATTCTCTAGATTCTAAAGTCATGTAATAATCATTCACCATGTATCCCATCAGACATCTAATGCAATCTAATCTTCCAGACAGCTTTGAATTTTCTTGATCACTACTTACTGTCTCTGAGCCTCATTTCCCTTGCTTATAAAACAAGACATACACACAAGTTACATATTTCTTAGCAGGATTTCTGGCTTTTTGGTTGTACACTATTACGATCTGCCTTTTCCCCTTTTACTAAATCTTTTGGTCCATGAGTTCATTATCAAGGTTACCAATTGCTCCCAGTCTATAAGGACTTGGTCCTCTGATTTTAATTATTTGCCTATGTATCAAAAGTACCACTCAGAACACAGTGTTCCAGTGGGCCATTGTAAGGCTCTCAGATTCTCCAATTGCTAGTACCCAAACTGAGAAATTCAAGAGCTAAGAAGGCAAAGAGAAATGAATATCTTTGAACATAAACTATGTTTTTCAGCAGCCACAGGAAGATGTATAATTTCTAATGTACTACTTTTATTTCTTTAGATTTTTTCTATAGAATGTACAGATTATTGTTTTGTTTAGCTTCCCCTAAACACAAAGCCTCAGGCAGAAATTCAACTACAGTGGGCTGTTTGGTTAGTGATATGAACAAATACTGATAGAAATGGAAATATGAAAACAGGGAGTTACAGATGTCAAGAAAATATGTACTTGTTGAACAAATTACCCATATTGGTAAGTAGAAATCAGTTTTCCAGGGAAATAAGGGGTCAGTGTATATCACAGCTTCTAATTGTCTCACCTTAGATGTGAGGAAGCTAATATTTACCTGCCTACTGTCATTATTCAGTGTGTGGGGGTAGATAAAATCACTGTCATTGGCAACATTTCTGTAATACTTGCCTGTCCAGTACTTGGAAGAAAGAAATGGTTCAGTGGGAAAAGTATAACATCAGTAAAATGTAGGATAAAACCCACAGCATAGAGCATATTTTGTGGGCTAGTGAAAATTAGTCAACACCAAAAGAACCTTCAGTGGATTTTAATGATGTAAAACTTACAAAGCAAAGTTTACAAAAGAGAAAATGGAACCCTGAAGTAAATACTGGATTGAAGACATATACTAGCTATGACAACATTACAATCATTATGCCTAACAAATTACTGAAAGGAAAAACAATATTGTATTAAAATGAAATGGCTAGTATAGAAAATGCCATCATTAGGGATCAGATCAGAAGTGCCTGGTAGAGGAGCTTGAGAGTTATATTTTAATCAGCACCAGGATTCTAAATCTTATAAAGAAAAGTTAAGTCATAGGGCTCAATATTACAAATAAATTATATTTTATATTTATTTCAACTTCCTTAATGATTAATTCATTTTAAAATGCATGTACTAATGTAAAATTATTTTACTTATAATCATTATGATATACATGGTAAAATACAGAGATTTTCCTCACAGTGCTCATTTTAGCTCACAGAGTTTGAAGCAGCAATCACAAATTATGCATGTGTGATTCCCAAGATCTCTACATACATTTTGTTGTTGTTTAGCTTGGGGTTCTTGTTAGACTTCTAAGAGTGGGAGTGGGGTGTCTCTGACTCCTTTACCTGTTCTCATTACCATTCTTCTTCTTACTGGGATGCATCATCTAGCTTTGATGCACCCATTCTTACTACATCGTGTTTTTCCATGTTCAGTTGATATCACTGAGAGGCCTGCTCTTTTTTGAAGGGAAATGGAAGAACATTGGATCTGGGGAAATGGGAGGTGTGTCTGGGGGGGGCATGATGGGAAGGGGTCTTAGGGGAAAGGGTGCACTTAGGATGTGTAAAAGTATCTTTTTTTAGTATGATATTTTTTATCATCATCTTGGAGGCTTGCTGTTGAATAAATTCACCCTTTCTAGCTCTTTCTGAATTTTGGCTGTCTGGTTGAACTCAGCTGTTTATGGTCAAACTCCTCTCCAAGCTCAATGATTTAATTGGGCTTCTCTCAGTTTCTCACCGAATTGCTGTACTTGGTCTCAAATTAACTCCAACTGTTTGTTATAGTATTCTGGCTCCTTATTCTCTGGCTTCAATAACCTCTGCCGAACTGAACTTAACAGCATGAACTCACTAACAACTCCATTGCACTGCATTCACTGGAGAGATTGATACATTTTTGTTGTTGCTGTAATAGTTAAACTGTGTGCAATTTCAGCTTAAACAGAAAGAGAGAAGATGTAGAGTAAGTTAAACCCAACAACATGGATACTCAGACAAGGGATCACAACCAAAGTCCTAGGTCTGTGTGAACTGGCTGCAAGAAAGACATGCCACACCCATTTAATCTTTCTGACTGTAAAATAGACCAGTTGCATTTGGTTTTATTATAGGGCTACTAGCTATCTAGTCTCTGAATTTTGGTTACCCAGTAGGTCAGATATGGTTTCCTTATCATGGAGTGAGCCTTAAGTCAAATAAGATATTGGTTGGCCACACCATGGACCTAGAATATTTTTCAGTCAGACTGTAGGTCAAAGGTTTTATGCCCATGTTTCTCTTTTGGTAGCCTCCTAAAAGAGATTGGCACTAAAGAGATTCCAACATAAGGATGAAGGCCTTGGGTGTACTCCTCTATGCTTAATGTGTTGTGCAGGGGTTCTTAGTAATAAAACCCCCTTGTCAGTTTGCAGAGAACAACCCCTTGCAGGGAATGATCTTGTTTGCTTCTTGATTTCTATGAAAAACTCTTGCCAACAGCTCAATTGAATTAAACCCAGTCTCTCCACTAGAAATCTTCCCTGGCTACCCACCCCTCCCAAAAACAGTCAGTTGAGACTCCTTATTCCCCAGGAATCTTCATTAGATTCACCTATACAGATTCCAGGAAGTTTCCACTGCACCTGATTTCTACTCCACCACACCAAACGAGCACCCCGATTCCAGCCATCTCTCCCTACCTGATCTCCATCCACAGCACACCATAGCACATCCCAACCTGATCCCTTTTCCCACAGACCCAACTCCACCACAAAATATGTTCTATTTCTCCTTCCCCTTTGACTCTTCTTCTTTACCTAACCTCTCAGGGTCTACAAATTGTATCTTGGTTATAAATGACTTAACAGTAACTATCCTCTTTTTGTGAATACATTCTATATTTGTCTCTCTGAGTCTGAGTTGTGTAACTCAGGATGATTATTTTTCTAGGTCTATTAATTTCATTTTAAATATCATAATGTCATTTAAAAAAAATTGAGTAATACTCCATTGTGTAAATGTACAACTTTCCCCCCCTTAGGGGAAATCTAGATTGATTTCAGTTTCTGGCTATTATGAGTAAAGTTACTATGAACATAGTTGAGCAAGTCGCCATGTAGTAAGATGCAGTGTCTTTTGGCTATACTTCCAAGAGCAGTATAGTTGTACCTTGAGGTATATTAATTCGTAATTTTTCTAGAGAATTGGTGTCTACAGTGGTTATGCAAAACCCGCAGCAGTGGAAAAGTGCTCCACTTGCTCCACATCCTCGCCAGCATAAGTTGTCACCTGTGTTATTGATTTTACCTGTGGTAATTTTGATTCAGAACTGTGATAGTGAACAACCAATGATCACTCCAACTTTAGGCTCATGCCAAGAGCGGGGATCCAAACTTAACATTGCCTGAGTATCCAGAATCAAAAGCTTGGTTAATCCTGGGAACTAGGAATAAATGAAACCTAACTGACAAAAAAGGTCAATGGAAATATTTTCTAATGAGAGCCTGCTATACTTACAGATCAGAGCTTAGCCCAATCATTATCAGAGAGGCTTCATCCATCAACTGATAAAGGCAGATGGAGGGCCTTACAGCCAAACAATAGGCAGAGCTTGGAAAACTCACAGAAAAAGGGAGAAAGGATTGTAGGAGTCAGAGGAGGAGAGAAAAACATAAGAACATAATCTACAGAATCAAATAAGCAGGGCTTATAGGGGATCTCAGAATCTGAAGCAGCACTCACAGAGTCTTCATGGGTCTCATCTAAGTCCTATGCATATATATTGTGGTTGTACCATGTGATGTTCTTATGGGATGTTTAACAGTGGAGAGGGAGCATCTCTGATTCTTTCACCTTCTCTCTGGACCATTTTCTTCATATTAAGTTGTTCAGTCCAGCCTTTATATGGAGGCATAGGTCTAGTTTGACTATAACTTCTTATGTCTTGTTTGGTTGGTATCGCTAAAGGATCTGTTCTTTTTTGGTGAGAAATTGAAGAGAAGTAGATCTAGGAGAGAGGAAAGTGTGTCAAGGAACTGGAAAGAGTGGAGAGAAGAAAAATTTGTTAGGATGTAATGTATAAGAGAAGAATAAATAAAAATAATGAAGAGATAATCAAATTATTTTATATTACATGAGTCCATTTTGAAAGGTGTTATTTCCGTAATTACTTTCTCATACCATTTGTCTTTTGTATATAGGAAGAATCCTGATTTTTTATAAAGTAATTTTATATTCAAATGCCTTTTTGAATGTGTTTATTATGTGTAGAAGTCCCCTGTTGAAATTTTTTAGGGTCACGCATGTATGCTATCATACGTCCTGCACATGGATACTTGCACCTTTTACTTTCCAATATATTATTTTGTTTTTCTTTTCTTTTTCCTTTTCAGTTATACAAGGTTATTTATTCTGGGGGAAAACTCTTACAAGTATCAACAGTGTATTCAAGCATGATGATGTCCCTTCTTAATTTCTTTGCACTTACAAGCTCATATGGACAAAAGCCCTATGCATTGAAATAATAAGATAACCCATTTAGATTCCATGTTTCTCGTCACTTACATGAAAACATATCTAGGTGTGAAGCCTTTAGCTGTGAATTAGTGCCTTTTTCTTTTGTTGCTGTATATAAAACATCTAAGAAAACTTATAAAGCAGTTTAATTTGGCTTATGTTTCCATAGAAAAATGGGATCAGGGTGACAATGGCAATGCAACAAGTGACATATGGGAGCTAAAGCAGGAAGATCAGAGCTATATGAGCATGCTGAACCATGAAGCAGAGGTGTGAACTATAAATCATTCAATTAATTTATTCATGTTACATCCTGATCACAGACGCACTCCTAACTCTCCTCCCAGTATCACCCATAAAAATTCCTCCCCTCATTATGGGCTCCCTTTTTCCTCAGAGAAGGGGAAATCTCCTTGGGTACCATCACACTCTAGGACATCAAGTCAACACAGAACTAAGCATATCCTTTCCCACTGAGAACTAACTAGCAAGTGCAGGTTTTTGTCTCCTTCAGTTGTTTTCAAGAGTTATAGACTTCAAGAGTTATATTGAAGTATATAGACTTCAAGAGTTATATTGAATAACTATGAAGAAATTAGCATCCATTTCTAGTTCCTAATTTTAGTGAAATTGTTTTGAATTCCTCTCTATTTAATCTGATGCTGACTATAGGCTTGCTGTAAATTGCCTGCTTTCATTATCTTTGCCAAGAACCTACGGAAAGACAGATCATAGGCCCTCAGCAGGGAAATTACCACTATTATTCTGCTAAATAAACACAGTATTAAAGTCACTCCTATTAACTTACACTTATACTTATAAATCAAGTCATATCTTTGCCTTCATCCAGTAATCTGTTATTCTCAGTAAAATACAACATCCAGAACCTTAAATGGTCAATGTGCAGAGCAGAGAGTGCAGAATGCTCAGCCTAAATGGTGCACATATATTACCCTATGTCCTCCTGCCAGGAGAGGTAAAACCACAAAGTCAAATTTGACACACACAAAAAAATTCCAAATTAAGTGAGAATTTGTGCTTTTCTATAGATAATTCTTTTTCTCTTATTGACATGTGAGATGCTTTGTATTATCCAATCCTGCCCCGACCTGCGGGACTTCGTTATTCGTGAGAATCGAGGAGGACTAAGCCTGAAAGAAAAACGGGCGAGAAAGAGAAGGGAGGCTAGGCAAGGTTCCGTCTAGGTCTCACTTTATTTTTTACACACTTTTGCTTTTAAAGAAAAAGGAATGTAGAGGGGAGGGGAAAGGGGGCTTATGGCCCCCCAGCTGTCATGGTTCAACAGGCCAGACCATCCGGTATCAAACTGTTTTATGATAGGTCTATTTCCAGGAGGTGGGGAGGACACAACTATCTCTCGGAAGGTCACTAGGGTCAGATTCCCAGGAACGGTGTGAAGATCCTGGCTCCAGGCATCTCCAGCTTATCTTGTGCAAACACACCTGGTCTTCAGAAAGTCTCAGATTCCCAAGGACAGTGTGGAGGCTCAGACAAATTTCAAAGAGGGTGTTAGATTCTCAAGGACAGTGAGGAAGCCCAGGCAAATTCCAAAGAGAGTGTTAGGGCCTCAAGGACAGTGAGAAGGCCCAGGCAGATTCCAAGGAGAGTGTTAGGGCCTGGCTCCTAACACAATCCTTTTTAATATTCTTGGATATAAACTTTTTATATGTCCACTTCTTCCTGTTTTTCTTTTTAAAAATGTTTTCTATGTTTATATGACTATTGGTCATTGGGTATAGAGAGACTTCAAATTTTGACTAATCTAATTTCATCATTTGATAAAGTCAGGAGAAAATGGAATATGAGATAACAATGTTTAGACCAATTGTGCAGCCAAGTGCATTTCAGATCTACTCCTGAGGTACTTCCAAGGAGGCCCACCTTGAAATTCAAAGTGTTAATTGGATCTTCATTTGTAGTGAATATAGCTGCACATTTTCATATTACCATCTTCCACATAATGAAACTGACAGCTGGGTTCTCCACTTCAGTCATTGGCATTCTGTTCATAGAGGAAAAAAACAAAGTGAGAAGACACAAGAAAAATATGTTTACTTCTGGAGGTTTCCCTAATCTTTCGATATTTGTCTTTACAAATTGCTGTTGCTTCATTTATTTACCAGTGCCTTTATATAGATCAATTGAAAGAGAAACTTGAATTTTCTATTTATACACACCCACAAATATATATATAAATATATGTATATATATATATATATATATATATAGAGAGAGAGAGAGAGAGAGAGCGAGAGCATAAGAAGTTATTCAAGTAGAAGAAACAGTAATCAGAAGCAACACAAGTGGATACTCTATAGTTAACAACATGTTAAATCACAATGCCATATTGAAAATTTTAATGTATTTACAAATGACCATATATACAATACAGAGGAGGATATTTTATACCTGACATTTAAAACAGACAGAACGAGGCTCATAAAACAGGAATAGAATGAAACATAAAATCTCACAGAAATCATTCAAATTCTAAACTTGACATATTTGGAAGGTCACTTGATGTAGAAGGCCATCATGCTCCAGGGTTCTGTAAGAGGTAGCAGCTACTACAGAAGGAAGATTCCTTACTGAAATGTGAGCAGGTGTCTTTACTTTCCAGAAGTCTTCATCATTGCATGGAGGACATAATGGTGGTATAGCTGTGTTTAAGATACCCATGCTCTTGTAAATGAACCCAAATAAACCACTAGGTTATCATTATGGACTTCAATGTTTTATTTTGTTGTTGTTGTTTTTTATCAGTATCTTAGCAAGTGTCAGTACAGCTTTTTAGTTCCCTCACATTGTAACAGCATAGGTGAGTCACATGTCAGTAGATTACTAAATAAAATTTATTTATTCAATTTGTTCTTTGACAGTTACATATATATGCATAATGCATTGTTTGCTAATACCTCTAGTCTAGTCTCCTCTAATTCCTGCTATTCTTCCTCCTCCTTATACATCTGTTATACAACATGTATTTAGTTTTGTTTTATGCTCTTCTGATTTTAACCAAGACAATCAGTGTGGCCTTAAGCTCACAGTTTGGTACACAAGAAATAATAATTTTTAAGTCAGTAAACTATTCAAGTATGACTTCTGAATATTCAATGAAAATGAATGTATACCATACCCAAACTTACAGGACCCAGTGTAAGTGTTGCTATAAAGAAAGTGCATATCACTAAATGCCTTCATAAAGAAATTAGAGAGATTTTATACTAGCAACTTAATAGCACACTTGAAAGTCTAGTGATTTTTTAGTTTACTTATGAATGTATAAAATACTATGTATGATTTTATTGTTTTGAGATAACAGTCCTTTCATATACAGTATGCAGTTTGATTTTGTGAGAATATCAGACAGATTTGAAAGACATTTTTTAAAGAAATTTTATTTTTATGCTGACTACAAAACCTATTTTTTTAAAAATAGTCTTTTCAAATCTGTCTCATATTCTCACAAAGTTAAACTGTATAATGTATGACAAAGTCATGCTATCTCAAAACAAAATCTTACATAGTACTTTATACATTTATAAAATAAGTAAATTAAAAAACTCAGTAGACATAAGACATTAAGAAAATCTCATTGATTTTGAATTAAATGATTCTTTTAAATAATACCTCATCAAAGAAAATATTCATGAGGATATTTAAAATGATTCTTACTGAGTCATAATAAAATTACAGTAAAAATTTTTGTAGTAGGCTGTCATACAGTGCTTACAAAAATTTCATTAGTGTAAATACATTTGGTAATTGTATTATTCAGTTTCATATTTATGACCATTAAATGTATACTTTATATTTCATCAGAACTTTTATAGTAAAATTCTTACAATGTAATACAATTTTGAAAATATAAACATTATTTTAAAGATAATATAACATAAGATTTCCTGATTTAGTTTGTTTCCTACACATTCTAAGGGTTTGTCCCTTAAACTGATGCCATGCAAAAGAGATCAGTGAGGAGCCTCTGTAGTAAGCTCAGGCTTCAAACAACCCTTGCTTTTCCTGGTTTTGCTGACTGTGGGTTTCTCTGGTCCCTTAATATCAAGCACTCCAAACCAGCATTTTTTCAGTAAGAATTTTTTTGGGCAAAATTACATCTAGTAGATAGTCCAAGTTAACTGTGCTGGGCTGTAATTTGTAATAAATAATAAATAATAGACCAAATCTCAAAACAGCCCAACAGCTGTCAGCACAGCTAACAGAGAAGCCAATCACAAGGTTGGACAAAAATGACAAGGGAGCAAGCATAAACCCAGCTGCCAAAGCTGGCAGTTCCCATCACCACAACTGCAGGATGTAGCTGCCAAGCCTTAAAACAAGCTTCTTTGTGCCCTGACTTCAAGACTTGTAGATAGAGATGGGAAAAAAATTGTATGTGTTAAACTCCTAGAAATAGAATATAAATATGTATACTTAATAATAACCTACCAATATATGGCTAGTGATTTTATTTTTCTCAAACTACTATATTTTGAGCAGCTTACAGTTTTGATCAATATTAAGAATTATAAATCTTACTTTATTTTTGAATCTTCCATTACTTTTTATTATTAATTTTGGAAACAGAAAAGAAAACATATTACTGAAAATACACTAAAATGAAAAGCCTTAAGATTAGTTGTACAATTTGCCAAATATATAATCTGGCAAAAGTACTTCCTATAATATGAATTCCATCATGAATTAATAGATTTGTTGAAATAATAGTTATAGTGATAACCTCCTTATAGTTCGCACAAGTATGTTTGATTCAGACAATCACATCAAAGATAAAATTGCTTTACATGCATTCTACATCATTGATACTTCAAGATCATAATAACATAACTTAAACAAAGATATTTTCTCATACTTATGCTTCAGGAATTGAACAAGATGAAACAGGCTTTGGGAATAACTAACTTTAGGACTAATACTGTAGTGAGATTCGTCTAGAAACCTTGACCCTCCAATTTTAAGTAATATGTACAAGCTCTTGACAGTAATAAGTGTCAAGAATTGCAGTGAATTGACTACATATGCTATATATGCTGGTGAAGTGATCAGGGAAAGCCTGTATATTTACTGACATTTGTTGGAAGCTTGTTTGTAAAATACATATTGGGTTTAGGGAGATGAGAGAGTAGTTAAGAATGAGGAATGTGTTTCCAGTGAACCAAAGTTTCATTTCTAGCACTCATATAGCCCAGTTCCAGATGATACAATACTTTTTTTTGGCATCCATGGGAACGACATGCATCTGGAACATTTACATTTATGCAAGACAATATACACAACTACAAATACAACATTTTAAATATAAAAAAGGAAAATAAAAGTGCCACGATATGAATTAGGCTTAGAATTTTTCCAGCCATCATTTAGGACAAAATATATTCAGTATAATAGTCTTATAATAAATACAAATATAAATGTTTTGTAACACTATAATCATATACTGTATGATTACACTCTTACATAATGCCAACAACTCAGTAGAAAATAAGCAAAGATGTTCATCATGAGTTTCACCAAATAACTTGCAATAAAGCCAAATAATATATGTACATCAAAATCTCTATATTAAATTCAGAAGTGGTTTTCTGAAGAGTCTACCAGTGTACTCCTCAAAGAGACAAAAAAAAAAAAAAAAAAAAAGGAAAGCTAAGAAAAGATCAATTTTATAATTTTTTGACAGGGAATGGATGAAAGGGACAAACATATCTCCTGTATACCTCACAGCAGATTAATGGCTGGGCCAACCAGATATCCTGAGCTCATACCCTCTGGGCCAGCTCACTCATCTAAGCATGACTAGGGTCATCTCTTCTGTACTGCCAGGTAAGGTGCAGGTCATATACTCCCAAGTTCTTCCAATGAAATGGGGCAGTGTTGAGTAGTAACACTAGTCTGGGATTTCAATGGAAGCAAAGGCTTGCACAGGACCATGGACCTACACATGTACCCTGATGACAGCATGGGCCTGGATGTCACCATAGTGGAGAGCAAGTCCTGCACTTCCCCTGGCATCGAAGGAGATCTAGCTCTCGTGCTCTGGTAATTTGTGAGTGTGTGAGCTCTAAGGGGCTTAAGAGCAGGAGAGCTGGCCCTGCTTCTCTCTGACTATAGTACTGAATGTTCTAGATAGGACAGTGATGGAGAGCTTACCTTAGTGGTATGGATACAGGAAAGCTGGCAGGCTGAACAACTCAGCTACCTTCGAGATAACTGATCCAGCTGAGCTAACATCCCATCTGTGAATTGCTGGAGCAAGTCAAAGTGTGGGTCATGCATATTTAAAGCCTCAGGATCTCCATGACACAAGGCAACAAGGAGATATCCCAAAAAGGTGAAGATACATATGGGAGTCCTTTAATGATACTTCTGTTTAGAACTGTTCCTCATATTTACCTGGATTTTTTTTTTTTTTTGCTTGTTGATATCTAGTTTATTGAGTTCTTTGTATATTTTTGATATTAGATTTTCAGAGGAGTGAATAGGGGCAGCCCTGATAGACTCATGTGTTTGAATACTTGGCTCAGGGAAGGGCACTATTAGGAGGTGTGGCCTTGTTAGAGGAAGTGTGTCCCCTTGGGGAAAGGCTTTGAAATCACTTATGCTTAAGCTATGCCCACTGTGATACAATCACTTTCTGTTGACTGCAGATCAAGATGTATGACTCTAAGCTCCTTCTCTAGCACCCTATCTTCCTGCATGCCACCATGCTTCTTGCCATGATGATAATGAACTATACGTCTGAAACTGTAAGCCAGCCCCAAGTAAATGTTTTCTTTTACAAGAATTGCCTTGGTTCTGGTGTCTCTTCCCAATAATGGAAACTCTAACTAAAATAAGCTTCTATCAAATGTGGAGTTAGTAAAAACCATTTTTTTTTTTTTAATTCTGTAAGCTTCTCTTTATAGCAGCATTTTTGTAAGAACTAGAAGCTGGAAACAACTTAGATATGCCTCAATTAAAAAAAAAAAGGAGATAAAGAAGATGTGGCATATGTACAGAATGGAGTATTTCTCAGCAGTTAGAAAAATATGACAACATGAAACTTTTAGGTAAATAGGTGTAACTAGAAAATAAATTCTTGAGATAAGAGAACTATACCCTGTGGTGTATAGTTTGTATTTTGATGCTAATTATGCCCTTCTGGGAGGGGCTTCAGACAACAAGTGACTTCTTGTGAACCAATCCCCTAATGAATAAAGGAGCCAATCACTGGGCGAGTAGGAGGGACTTCCTGGTTGGAGGGAGGAAGAGAGGAGAGAGTTAGTTCCTTTTGGAATGGGGAGAGATAATGGGTAAGATGTAGCTGATAGTATTTCCTGGTATCATGGCAGATCCACAAGGATTTGTCACCAGAGGAATCAGATTTTAATTAGGTTTACAAGATTCGGTTTTTGTTGATGAGCCCAGAGACTGAGTTACCATTGTTTCTGAACTAAGTTTGTTTTGCATTTTCCTTCATGCAGTGACTTGTCTAGGTTCAAGAGAGAAAGGTAAGGCGGCAAAGTGTGGGTTTGCCTGATGTGTCTCACTAAGGCCACAGGGGATTTGAAGCATGAGGCTGTCGTGGTAGTGATCCGCCAGTGGAGACCAAGCAAGCTAGGTAGAAAGATCATGGAGCTCTGACTCAGAGCTCCAGGAGATAAAATAAGTTGGGCATTGCCCACCAGTGCATGATTGGCCAGGCCTACATGGCTGAGAGAACCAGGGCATAATGATGGAATTTGCAATATTCTTTTTTTTGAATATTTCCTCTGCAACAGTATCCAGCAAGGCAAACATGATATGTACTGATACGTGGATAGTAGCTGTTAAGTAAAGGATAATCATGTTACACACAACCAGCAAAGTTATATAAAGAGGAGAAGTCTAGGAAAATGCATGAATTTCCATGGGAAGGGAAAATAGAGTTGATTTTGCTGGTAAATTTAAAGCAGGAAGGATGGGAATAGGAAAGAATTTATAGGGGATGGCAGAATGGAGGGATGAAGGGAACAGAATAGGAAGAGATAACTGGAATGTATAGGTGTTTTGGCATTGATATGGATACCAATGCAGCGGAAAATTCCTGGAGCCTATAATGGTGGTTCTAGTGATTCCTAATTATAGAGGATATGGAGCCTTAACCAGCCATTATCTATAACCAGGCTAAGCACCCAGTGGTGGGACTAGGACACCAACCCAGCTTCTAAACCTAAGACCCACAACCTGT
The DNA here is from genome assembly GCA_019843965.1 of Rhynchomys soricoides. Lineage (NCBI taxonomy): Eukaryota > Metazoa > Chordata > Mammalia > Rodentia > Muridae > Rhynchomys > Rhynchomys soricoides. The sequence goes on along the minus strand of JADRCH010000004.1, from coordinate 31,681,411 downwards.
CCTGCCTGCAGTAAGCTTTAAGGTAATGGTAGTGCAGAGCTTAGGAGAGTGGCTAAACTATGACTAGTCTAACTTGAGTACCACTCTATGAGGAAACCTATGCCTGACATTGCCTACATGACCTGGATCAGGAAGCTGAATGTCTCAGATACCTATAGAAGAATCAAACACAGCAGACAGGGGAAAAAAAATGGCAAGGAGATAATTCCAAATATTCTGCTACACTCATAAAATCAGTGTAGAGTTGAATTGTCATTAAAGTGGTTGCTCCAACAGCTGATGATTGGGGTTGACACATAGAAATATATACATCCAAATATTAGGCAGAGCTCAAGAAAAGAAAGATGGGGAAGAAGGAGTGTAGAAGCCAGAGATGTTGAGAACACCATGAGATCAGGGCCCAGGGAATCAAATATGCAGTTCTATTAGGGGCTCATAGAGATAGAAACTGCAACCACAGAGCCTGCATGAGACTGTACTAAGCCCTTTGCACATATGCTGTGGTTATTTTAGGGGTTGTTCTGTTGTTGTTGTTGTTGTTGTTGTTGTTGTTGTTTGATTGGTTGTTTTTGTTGATTTTTTTTTTTGTCTCCTAACAATGGGTATGGAGTATCTATGACTCTTTTGTCTATTCTTTGGACCTTTTCCCTCTAGGTGGACTGTCTCATCTTGTCAGATGAGGATTTATGCCAAGTCTTATTGCATCTTACTATGTCTTGTTTGGATGATATCACTATGAAGTTTTTTTTTTTTTAGATAAATGAGCAGTGTGTCTTGAGAAGAGGGGATGGGGCCTGGGAAGAAGGGAGAAAAAAAAATGTCTATAGTCAGGATTCACTTTATGAGAGAAAGAATAAATTTAAAAAAGAAAGAAAACACACAAGCACACATACACAGACACACACTGACACAGACACCCCCACCCCCCATATCCCCCTACACATGGGTTTAAATTGAGGGTCAGGGAGAAGCACATACCAGCAGCCCAATTCAGGGTCTTAGAACCTGAACACTGGTTCATCACTGAGCTTTGCTCTCATTTGTAAGATGGTCTGACACTGTGGTAGAGCTATATGTGATGATTTCCAGGAGAAAAATTCACACAGCAGCTGAGTTGAAGTTTTTTCTTTCACGTGATATAAAATTCTTAAGGATACACCCCTTTCCATTGGGTCCATTTTTAAAATAATATGATAAGATTGAAAGATACTAACATCTCTTTAGCATATTATCATTTTTCAGGGCAGTTATAATGCTACAGATAATTAAATCCAGGTATACCACTTAAAGAATATTTCTGCTATTCTACCTACCAAAGTTTTTATTATCAGAAGAACACATTAAATCTAACTGTACAAGTAAATTCGCATTTTATTTTTCCTATAAAATCAAATTCTATTTTATTATGGTTGTTTTTCTTCTTTGCCTTTTGTGCTTTTGTGTGTTTTGATAATCAATGATTCTTTTATTAGTTCATTTGAATCACATTCATCTTTTGATTTGTATACCGCATTTTAGAGATGTTTCAAATATAATATTTTAGAATAAGATTGCTTGACATATTTAGAGCATAAGGAAGAAATAAAACTATAAAGAGTGTTTGAATTTCAGATCTTTTTTTCCTCATTGTCAAATATGCATTTTTATAATGGAAGTCATTTAAATTAATGTTATCTTACATTATTTAAAAATTGTATTTTAACTTTATTTTAAAATTTGAAAATAAATTTTATCATAATACATCCTTATATGTAAACAAATGTATATAAGAATACAAAATAACATGTAGAAAAGTTAACAGGGAAGGCTAATATTGGAGGATGAGGAAGAACTGAATACATGTGATGAATATGAGGTATGAAACACAATGCAAAGCTAATTATCAAATGCTATTTGACATAGATTTTTCATTTTAGGTGCTAGATGCATAAAGTCCAGTGTGAAGTTCACATCATCCATTCTGAATTCCTATTCTGAATATGTATGAGTTCACTGAGTTGTATGGTCTTTGGACCTGGTTATTTTTGTGCATAATTTTTATATGCATTTTTCTGTTTATTCTACCCACAGCCATGATAACACTGTATTATTGATTTTTAAGGAGTAAAGGAGATACTGGATGAGAAATGAAAAGTGACACCAAAACCCAGAACTTATATACATATTGATAAAGGAAAATATTTTGACAACAGTTTTCTACTGATGAAGTAGCTAACATACTGCTACTTTTTCTCCCAGAGCACAGAAAATGATTTTCTGATTATTTCTGATATTACTCGGTCTATTTGAGTACCGGTAGTTTTAGCTTTTTTTCATTTCTGACAGCTCTAATGTAGGACTAAATTATTCATGAAAACTGTGAAATGACAAGTATACAAGGTGGTTCAAGTCCTGTGATATTTATTTTCAAGGAACAAATAAGAGTTCAAACTAATTGATTACTAAGCTTAAACATTGAACTCTATGAATTTTGCTGCAATTAAATTTTCAAAGAATTCCATTAATATAATCATCACTTGGATCTTCCTTTTTATGTTGCCTAGGCTCAATTTCCTTTGCTGGGTAAATAAATATTCATTTGGCAAAATAGTCTCTTTTAGCCATGTGATCTGTCTTATGAAGTTCTTTAAATAAACAGGAGGCACATTTCAAAACCTTATGCTGTTAACCAGTTCCTGCTATATCCCCTTCTCACTGTAACTTTTAAAACATTAGAGTCATAGAATTATAGTATGCCACAAAGGGCATTAAAATAATATATATGATTTTATTGCATATCTATTGCCAAATTAATTTTACTGTCTACTTTTTCAAAAACATTAATACAAACAAAATGAACATGAATTCCTTTGAGAAGTTTGAAAATGCTACATTCACTTGTCATTTAACTAAAATATCAAAATAATGAATCATATCCAGAAAAATTACAGAATTAATGTTGCTAACATTTATGTTTTCTTTATTGAGTTGTGCTTGACTTGTGAATATATACATTTGTATATATTCTACATGTAATTTTTTGGTATGCATGCATGGTGAAAATATTTCTACAATGAAGGTGATTTATGCACCATTAACTCCCATTGTCTTATGGGTGTATGTGTGTGGGTTGGTATGTGGGTATGTATATGTGGTGAAAATGTCTAAAGTATACTCTAATTTCTCACTCTGGGTGTAAATATATAATTGTTATGTGTAATTACATGCTGTGCATCTCTTCTGTAAAATTTCCTCATTTCATATCTCCAATTCTGGCTCATTTAGCCAACAGTACACTACTTTGCACATTGCCCACACTGATAACTGTTTTTTTACTCTCATTTTATGAGTTTATCATTTTCTGTATTCCACATACTCATGAGAAGTATTGTTTCTCTATATGAATGTTTATTCAAATTGTACTCATTGGGCTACTCTTATGTTGTTACAAATTCTAAATTTTCTTCTTTTACTTTATCGTACCCAAGATAATAAAATCAACCAAAATATCTGTTGGGAGTTGTATAATCTATTGATTTATATAGAAATATAAAAATAATTCTATATTTGCTATGCTAATAAATACAATAAAATGTATTGTTCAATAGTATATTAAGAAAATATATAAAAATAAATTTAGTTTACAAAAAACATTTCTTTTGAAATTTTGAGTAGACATTTTAAAATGTCAATGATAAAGTTTCCTACATAATCTATACACATGTAATAGAACAGATTATTTATTAAAAAGTACAATTAGACTTGTGTGATCTCATATATATATATATGTATATATATATAATTATACTCACACGTATGTATGAATTTTCTTTCTCTCTTCACTTTCCTTCCCTTCTTCCTCTCAGCATCACTCTCCAATTACCTCTTTTCTTTCTCTCTCTCTACTGTTCCTCTCCTCCTCCATCATCTTCTGTAATGTTTGAGATTGAATTAGCCCTTACTCATCTTACACATATTGCCTTTGAGGCACAGTACCAAACTTGTTGCCAATGTTTTATTTGTTTGCTCCATTTTTGTAATACTGGATGTCGAACAAAGGGCATGTGCTCTATCAATTGAGTTAGATTTTCAATTCTATGTAGCTGATCTTTTTATAATTGGAGTTAAAGGTTAGGATTAAGATTAGGGTTAGGGTTAGGGTTAGGAATGTCTTACATCCAGAATAAATTTTTCCCTGTAGTTCATTAATTAGTCTCTATGAATATCAATAGAAATATTAGTGATATTTATATGAGTTTAAAGTTATCATTGGAAATTATTTTTAAGGGTGTCTTTTAATGACAAGCTAAGAGAATTTTTTGTTTGATCAAAAACAAATCATCCAAAAAGAAAAACATAAATAAAGAGAAATTGTGGTTAGCACTCACATCTAGATTGTTATCAGATATATACAAATGCTCCATCTCAGTGAGTAAGTTAGACACTTGCCAAGTGTCTCCTTCCATTCCGTTTTTTCTCTTATAATTTAATGGAAGTGATTAACATCTAAGTATGGTAAAATGTGTTAGAAGGAAACAATGCTAGGATTTGAAGAGTAAATTCAATATGTTAAAAGGTTTTTTTACTTTTGTGTTCATACAAGTTTAAACTCAAATCAATAAAACAGAGATATTTTCCTCACTAATGTAAAGATTTATTAAAATATGGTTGTTTTGATTGAACACAAGGGTACTTATCCTGTCTTACCAATCATGGCAAAGCCTCAGTGGCATACTTCTTTAGCATAAAAAGAATTCAAGATGTCATCTTTTGTCAATTATTTTACAGAACTTCATTTATTCAGCTATTCATTCACAAACAGAAATATTGAAAAACTTTATTCTAAACACCAAAGAAGCTTTACTTCAGATCAATTTATTTTAACAATTGCTTAGCAAACCATAGCAAGCTGTAAATGTACCACATTCACTAGAAATGCATTGCTTAAGGAGAAAATAAATAGTGCATAATTTTCAGTATTTTCATTCAAAAATCAAAACAGCATTTGTTTAAGAAAAGACAAATGGATTTTCTATTCCAGGGACTTTTCAACAACAACAACAACAACAACAACAACAACAACAACAACAGTAACAACAACAAAACATTAGAAATCAATAACTAGAAATCAAAAACACTAGAATCAATAAAAGTCTACATAACAAACAATATTTTGCTCTTTTAGCAAGACAGTTTATTTCTTTTCATGAACCAGTATCTAAGGAACAAGGATGGAAGACAAAGATGTATTATTCATAGCAATTTAAGTGAAAACCTACATAAATAAAGGCTGAGGCTTTGTGTCAGTTTCAGACACAGCTTTTGGACAGAACACTGAGACATCATAACTACAAAATCTAAACCCAGTAAGATATGGCATTGCATATCAGTTTGTAATCTAGTTTGAGATTTTAGCTTGAATTAGGATATGTAGGTTAGAAAACTAAAGTGATACAATCATTTAAATGATTAGCTTCGTCCATTTCAAAAGTTTGAAAAGCTTTTGTTAAAGCAGCATCAGGAATATTTCTAATATGAATATTCTTACTTCATAAAATTTACAATTACAATTTATTTAATATTTTTATGGCACTTATTTTTTTTTTCCTGAATAAGGTACTTGTATCTAAGGTCTACTGTTTGTATTTCTTTATACATCTGTCCATCCATCATCTACCTACTTATTTGGGTAGACATACATTACTCTGATTTTCTTTACACATTTTGGATTCTAGTTTACTTTGATTCTATACTTGATTATTTGTTACCATTGAAAATTGAAACACACATTCTTAAGTATATCTCAACTTCTTGTGTTATTGGTGTAATTTAGTATTATATATCATGCTAAACCTAGTCCAAAAGTGATTTGAAATGCCAGGGATTATTTGTACCCAGGGGACCCTCCCTCACAACCCCCTCCCTGTCTCAGAGGTGAAAGGGAAGGAAGATATGAGGGAAGGACTGAGGAGAGAGAGGATCTGTGATTGAGATCTAAAGTGAATAAATAAATATATGGAAAAAAAGGATTTGTTTCTTAAGAATGTGATCACTAGGAGTTTTAGACATTTATACCTGTTTTGCTCATAGTTCTTATAGTGTTAATAACTAGAATAATTAATATAAAACTCAGCAAACAGCTCTAGTGAGAGCCACCAACCAAAGAGCATACAAGGGCTGGTCTGAGGCCTCCTACACATATGTAGCAGAGGGCTGCCTTATCTTGCCTCAGTAGGAGAGGCTATGTCTAATTTTATAGAGACTTGATGCACCAGGGTGAGAATATATAGGGGGAGGGGCCTGTCTGCTTAGAGGTGAAGGGGAGGAGGGGTGAGGTAGGAATTCTTTGAGGGGGACAGAGAGGGGAACAGCATTTGAGATGTAAATAAATAACACAGTTCTCAGCAAAGTTTATTCAAACTTACATAATTTTTATTTTAGTAAAATGATATAAAATATTAGTTCATTGATAAGATAGTGAAGAAAGCATCGCAAATTGTTTGTGGAGTAAAAACAACATGGCAAATTCTCCACAATATTGTTCCATATTACAGTTTTTAAAGATGTATGTAAAGGATACATGACAATGCAGACTAGATAAAAATTTCAGATTTTATCACCTTATGTCCTTATGTACCTTTCAATATTATGGAATAAATATTCTTTAAGATAGAGTTTAACTTGTTGGTAACATTCAGAAAATGCTTATTACAACATATACATATACACAAACATGGTCTTCAGTCAGGAACATGAAAATTTTCATGATTTAAGAGTCAGTTTTGGCGGTAAATATGAGTACATGAGAAATCCAAAACATAGTAAAGTTGATTACATTGTTCGCTGGAAGGCAAGTTAAACATAGGCTCAGTCCACAGTAGGGCAGTGAGGTAAGTACACAGTCTTAAACAACATTAAGGTAGGATATAGAAGGGCTGCAGAGTATGCCAAAAGCAGCCTATGATGGCAAAAATATATTTTCAGAAATTGTATCCCAACATATAAAAACAAAAACTAAGCATTCTGTGCATCATGTTTTTATTAGGACTAAGCTAAGATATATCAAACAAGTTTACCTTGCTCTAATGCTAGAACACAAGGGTGAAGACTCTATGTAGGCACATGTTTGATTTCTCCATGTTCAATGAGTTGTGTAGGTGTTGCCTTTAGCAATGGAACCTTGTCAGTTTGTGGAGAACAACCTACAATTTTGACAACAGCCTAGGTTATTTGGGTGTTCTCAAAGGAGCTCTTTTGCCAACAACCCAATGAGATGCAACCATATCCTGTTACTAGAAGCTTCATTTGGTGTCATGGGGTGGTAAATTGAGATTCTGTAATTCAGCTAAGAAAGGTTCAATAAGATATCAGATCTTAGTTCCTGCTACAATTTCTACGGGTAGAACATGTCTCTTTGCTCACTAGCTTGCTTGCTTGCTTGCTTGAATATTTTCCGTTGACTTTTTTGTTTGTTTGTTTGTTTGTTTTTTCTTTAAATTTTACAGGTAGGGAAGCAAAGCTAATTGGAGAACAGCTAGATATGGGGAATGACTTCCATGGAAGATTAAGAAAGCTCAGGAAATCAAATTTTCTCTGGGACCAGAATCTCTCCATGTAGAGTATGGTCTAGCAGAATGGCAGTTGGTGATGCTTAGGAGGTGACATTCTGTTGTACTCATTACAAAAGATGGAGGAGGCACTGAGAAACACTCTGGTGCACTCTATCCCTTTATGCATTATGCACTTGCTCTCCAAATGTCACAGAATCTGCAGAGATGATTTTTTTTTCCTCTCTCAGCTGGAGACAGAAAGCTAAATATGATTATTTCAAAAGCTTTCTTTCCCATGGGAAAATTATATAGGGAGTAGCAGAGGCCTGTGTCAAACTGAGCACCATCAAACCAAGACAAAGTCATCATTTAATTATACATATGACTCTAGTATTATACGAACACTGGGCAAGTCACTTTGCTTCCTTAATCAAGTGTGTCCTCTTATAAATTGAAAATCATTTTATAGGCAAACAGACTGTTGTTGCTAACAATTCTGACAGCAGTAGACTGCTACACATTTTTGGTAGGCTATCTAGGATGCTGAAGAAGAGTAGAAGTCCAGAGTTGAGGTTTACTTCTCCTATTTGAAATAAGTGTCACCAAGCTGAGTCTATCAGCTTCGTAGCTTTCTAGACAAGTGTGTACACCAGCTCAGAGGCCTACAAAGCTCATGAAATATAATCACAGATTTCAAGTGATAAAAAGAAGAAACTCATGTGTCTAGGCTAAGTAATTATTTTAACATGCAGAGTGAGAATTTTTAAAGAAGGACTTTATGAACCCTGTACTGTGCACTAATGAATTTATCTTTAGCTTGGACTCATTGGTGCATATTTATTATTGACATGAAGACATATTATTGACATGTTTGAGAATTATCTTTAGCTTGGACTCATTAGTGCATATTTATTACTGACATGAAGTCCATTGGTTTTATACTAGCTTCTCTTTCTGTGTGTTAGGTATAAAGCAACATGATGCTTTACGTATGCTCTAGAGAAACATCAATGTTTGCACTGGTTTATGCAAAGCACTCCTTTTCAGATTGTAGTTTTAGGATGGATATTTTGAAACAGAAGGTTGTTGAATCGTCTAAGAGGTTTACCTAAGAATGCTATTTGCCGTATTGCCTTCTTTAGATCTTGAATGCCCAGGATTTTCATTAATTTAAACCTCCACATTTTACAGATAAAAAAGAAAAAAAAAAAGCAGCTTAGATTTGTGTCAGGAATTATATGCCAAATTAGGTTAGAGTAATGCCGTTTCCTGTCTTTGCTGATGTATTTGTCAGAGAGAGATATGAGAAAGTGAAGTTCTTATAATAGTTTATGAGCAAAATAAAAGAGAGTAGACAGATAACCACTATCACTGCTGCAGATTGCTAAAAGAAGCTTACTAACTTGGGGATAAAAAAGATGTCCCAGGGCCTTATCAGCAAATTCAATTACAAATGCAAAGCCAGGAGGTTTATAAACTCTAAGATAAAATCAGATTTTGATCATTTAGAGGCATCCTGGTTGCTTTTCATAGGTCTAAACCTCAGCTTGATGATACAGGAGGAAAATAGAAAGCATGTATTTTGAGGCAATGGGGTTATGTTTAAAATAATGACATAGGTCTGTATAGGAGCTTAGCTAGCAGATTGGCCCAGCAGGTGCCCTCATTAGGACACTTCTTTGAAGCTGCAGATCCTTAGCATAAATAAGAAAGCAATACCTTGGTTTTCATTCTTAGACACAGGTATTCATCTTCAAGCTAAAATGTTATTTGAAGAATTAAGGGGTCCACAGTAACTGATCCTTTGGTATATTCTTAATATCCGGCACAGTAAGTATTACTACAAATTGCAAATGAGCACTGCTTGCTCCAACTTAAATTGTTTGTGGGCTGTATTCCCTGTGTCCACGGATACTTGAATAAACAATTTTCAAAGACTTTTGAAAATCAGGGCATTTCTTTTGGTTTTAATGTGAGTTAATGACTGGCTTTTTAGGTACAACATGTTCATACCATTATTCTACATCATGTTTAGTCACAAATTCCAAAATTCCATGTTTGATTTATATAAGTATCTATACTTTTCAAATGCAACAGAATTCAAATAATTCTCATCACCTGCATGTAACATACGTTCAATAAATATGAAGTGTGTGTGCATGCACAGAGGCCATTGGAGGAAGTTGAGTGTTCTGCTCTATCTTACTCTGCATAACACCATTGCTATAGTGTCCCTCACTGAGCCTGAAAGTTGGCTGGTAATAAGCAAATCTTAGTTAGCCTCCAGTCTCTGTGTCTGACTGCACTGACTTGTCCATGCCTAGCTTATTAAGCAGGTTCTTGTGATTTGAACTCAGTTACTCATGCTTGTACTACATTATTATCTATTCAACCATCTGGAGGATATGGAGACTGAATTGCCCATCTCCTTCAGTGTTGATGACTCAAGCTGATAGCTCTACATATACTTGCTGATAACTCTAACCTATAGTAGCAAGGTGATCAGCAAGGACATAGAGAAGAAAAACATACATAATCTCAGTGTTTTAAATAAGACATATTTTTAAGAACACATAAAATGAAATTATTGTTGTTACATATACCAGTAACTTAAACCGCTTAAGGAATCTTAGACATCTTATGGTAATAATACTCCTAGCAATGGGGTATATGAAGCCAAAACCATTGATTCCGGTAACCAGACAAGAAGACTTCTAGTGGAGGGATTGGCACACAAACCTAGTCCCAAGCTTTCGACCTACAATTTGTCCTTCCTATAACCTGTGCTGGAGTCAAGATGGAGCAGAAATTGAGGGATCAGCCAACTCATGACTGATCCAGCTTAAGACCTATGCAAAGAGAGGGAGCCCTCTCTTTTTGCTATCATTGAAGACAGGTACCTAATATAACTGTCATCAGAGCTACTTTACCTAGCAACTGATGGAAACAGATGCAGAGATCCACAGGCAAACTTTAAACAGAGCTTGGGGAATCAAGAGAAAAGGAAGAAAAAGAATTTTTAAGAGCCAGAGTAATCAAGGACACCACAGAAAACCTATAGAACCTAGAGAACCTGGGCCCATATTGGCCCACAGATACTGATCAGTCAACCAGTGAGAATGCGTGGTATTGCCCTAAAATCTCTGTACAGATGTAACTGTTGTACAGTTTAATCTTCATTTAGAACTCCTAAATGCATGATCAGGTCTTTTCTGACTCCATTGCTTACCTTTGGGACCCTTTTCCCCAGTGCTCTGTCTCCTCTAGCCTCAGTAGAAGAAGTGATGCACCTATTATTACTGCAAATTGTTTGGCCTAGGCTGGTTGATATCCATGGGTGGGCTTCCCTTTACTGAAAAGAAAGAAAGGAGTGGATGGGTAGGGATGGGGGGTTGGGGCTGCACAGGACTGGCAGGAGACAGGGAGGAAAAACTGTGGCTAGGATATAAAGTTAGCTAATTAAGTAAGTAAATTATAAAAGTCAAACAACAACCAAAACAACATAGAGCTTAAAATCAATATGTGTCTCCAAATTCCTCAATGTCAGAACAGAATCCAAGATTGGAGTCCTGTTAGGGGACTTCTGTGCATTTGTGAGAAAACTCCAAAAATAAAATAAAGAGTCCTGTGACCTCAGTTTCTTTAAAATCAGGGAATTGTGCCTCTCCCAGGTGTAATGAATAGGAGTGATTTTACTTTATAGTATTCAGTACAACTGGATATTGTTATTTGTTAATACGTAGCTATGGGAAAGCATGGTTTTGTCATTTGTGGCTTTGCCTCTTCAGAATTAAGCTGGCCAATGTGATTTTATGCTTTATTCATGTTACTCTTCTTGATCATCAAAGATTAAATTGTCAAAGAATAAAATCTGCTATTGCCTGAGACCTTAGTCCACTTCATTTTTAATCTCTCTTTTCTGAGGTTCGTACCTCTAGCAGCATGGTAAACACCTCATCATGGTTATGCATCTTGTTACCATGGCCGACAGTGATTACAGTTTGTTGGCCATTTATTTGTACTAGTTATTCATCACAGAAACTTCACAAGAAGTATTTTAATTTTTTGAAGATAAAATTTGAAAATTGCATTGCATTTTTATGTTATGAATTCTCTCACCTAGAAATAGATTGTAAGTTACTGAATCAGACTGGTAATTCCTACAATTAACAACTAAAAATTCCCTGGAAATTATGTACTAGGTATTAATTAACTCATTAATTCTTCAAAATAGGAATTAGAATTTGTGGCTATTGCTTTTTTTGTTTGTTTGTTTGTTTTTTTTCCTATTTTTGCTTTCTTACTTGGTTCATTAGATTTTTTTTTTAAATTGGTAATTTTATTTATTCACATTTCAAATGTTATCCTACTTCCCAGTTTCCCATCTGTAACCCCCTTATCTACCCCCCAACCCCCTGTCTCTTTGAGGGTGCTCTCCAACATGCCTACCTACTCCTGCCTCAGCTTCCTAGCATTACCCTACCATGGGACCCTCCACAGGACCAAGGGGCTTCTCCCCCAGTAATTCCCCCCCAAGAGGTTCTGCCTGAGACTGAACAATACAGATAAAGATGCTTGCAGCCAACAATCAGACTGAGAAAAGGGACCCCAATGATAAGTTAAGGCAAAGACTGAAGGAGGTGAAGGGGTTATCAACCAACCAGACATCGAAAAGCTCCCAGGGACTAAACCAACATCCAAAGAGTACACTTGGGGGTGAGGGGAAATGTCTCCAGCTGCTTATGTAGCAGAGGATTGCCTTATTTGGCATCAGTGGGATGAGAGCTCCTTGGTCCTATGAGGGCTCAAAAGATGCCTCAGTGTAGGGGAATTCGAGGATGGGGAGGCAGGAGTGGGTGTATTGGTAGAGGAACACCCTTGTAGAAGCAGGGGGAGGGTGGATGGTATAGGGCTTTTCTGGGAGGGGGGAAACCTGTAAAGGGGATAACATTTGTATTGTATATTAAAATAGTAACCAATTTAAAAAAAAAGAATTCAAAGTAGAAATTCTATTAAAACTAATTTCTTTGGAATAACACTAATATTTTATACTCTCTGAAACTGTATTATTAAATTATTTCTTGAGAATTTCATCTATAAATATTATTTGTATTTATTTTTCATTGGTACTAATTTTGATTTATGATATTTTCATTTTTATGATTTTTTGTTTTTACGAACTAATGATATTACATAATATCCCCCTTACCTTTTCCTTCTTACAAAACCTCCCAAAGATCTCTCTTTGCTCTTCTTCAAAATAATGGCTGTTTCCATTATTAATGGTTATTATATCACACATACACATACGAGCGTGCGCATGCGCGCGTGCACACACACACACACACACACACACAAGTATATATTTCTAAATACATTAGTAAACTTCCTCAGAGTTTTATGTGAGATTCTGTCTCCTAGAAATGTCATGACTTACACCCATAAAAACTCACTAATATAACTGCTTAGACATGAACACAATGCACTGGATAAAGACAATGATGTCAGACATGCTAATGTGGACTGAGGAAAGCACGGAAGGCCTGTGCAAAAAGCTATGGGAAGCCAAGGAATGCTGAGCAGGGAAAAAATAATCTTCCTTCGAGATGAGTACACCAGTTAGCTACCAAATACTAAATAATCAGGTCTAAAACTGTACACAAAAGTAATATTATATGGAGTGAGAGGGTTTTACTTACTTATTTAGAAATTGCATTTAAAAAAAGTTGTTGGGGAGGCCCCAAGGCCTGACACTATTACTGATACTATGGTGTGCTTACAAACAGAGGCCTATCATGAATGCCCTCTGGAAGGAACAACAAGCAGCTGAAAGAATCAGATGCAGATATTTACACCCATCCAATGGACAGAAGCTGGTGATCCCTGTGGTTGAATTATGGAACAGCTGTAAGAGTCTAAGGAGGAAGGCAACCCTAGACCAGCAGACTCAAATAACCTGGACCTCCGAGATCTCTCAGACACTGAGCTACCAACCAGGCAGCACACAACAGCTGATACAAGGCCCCTCAACAGATATATAGCAGAGTACTGCCTGGTCTGGACTCAGTCAGAGAAGATACACCTAACCCTCAAGAGACTTGATGACCCAGGGATGGGGCACATCTGTAGCGATGGGGGTGGCTGGGTGGGGATATCCTCTTGGAGACAAGTGGTAGGGAAGGAAGTATGGAAGGTGGAATAGTCAGAGGGTGGACCAGAAGTGGAATAAAGTCTGAACTGTAAAATAACGTTTAGAGAAAAAAAAATATTTCCTAGTTAAAAGTTTATAAACTCATTGAAATTTTCTATCTTCATAAAAAAAATGTTCTTAGCTAATTTCACATATAAAATTTCCTAAAATCTCCTTGTAAGAAATTTACACATGAAATTACATTCTGATGTCATTGTCAATCCTACATCTTTTATTATCTCTGTTAACTTTTATATTATTGGTATCAAATAGGTTTTTGATATAATTTGCTTGTTCTGTCATTAGCTACAGCTATTTAAAAACTGACAGTATCTAGTATCTATATTTCATGATTAATTCCAATATTTACTGATGTCAATAACATGTACAGTTTCATATAGTGAAGTTTTTCCTTAAACATAACTTTGAAAATATTGAATGAAAGTACATCAATTTTAAATTTTAAACATTTCTACAAGATCTATTGTCTGAGGGAGCCCAGTAAATATTATATGGAAAGATATATAACTGTCTATTATCAATAGATTCTCTAAATGAATTGTTGATTTAAATAAAACCTACTCCAATGGATGCTATTGAACTTGAAGTCAATAATTATTTCATAAATATTCTAAATCTATGGTGCTAAAGCAGAATATCAAACATACATGCACATACACACACACACACACACACACACACACACACCAGTAAAGCTGGAATTACAATGAAAATATAAGCCAGAAAAAGACAAGAAAAGATTTTTCACTAGTATGTAGTAATGTAAAATATCTATAGAGCAGTCAGATTTCAAAATATAAATGTTTGCAAAAAAGACTGTGTTTGTTCTTTCACATAAAAACACATTCTTTAAAGTATTATTCTGCATATAAAACATTTCATTTGTTTGTAAATGCAGAGTTAGAATGGCAATTTCCATTTTTTGTTATTTTCCATCTTGCTTGTTGGCATATCCTGTGTATATGTGTCTCCCTGTTCAAAGGAAGGACATCACTTCTTCACTTTAGGCCTTCTAGATTAATGGGAAAGCAGCTACACTCAAATTTACGGGTCAGAGTTTCTTGCGTCTCTGTTAACCTTGCCTAAGGGATTCTTTCCTCTGCAGAAATTTCACATTCAATCGTAGTGTACTCTGGGGACATTACCACGGTCTTGACAGGTTGGATAAATGGTTAGTTAAAGCCAGGGTGAAGGTCAAGGACAAGACTGAGGTAGCTAAATTAAAAGCAAACTATCAGTTATAACCAGCTTGTTATGGAATGACTAGTTAGGTTCAAGTAGAGCAGAATTGTAAGTGTCAGGAAATAGATTTACAAGCATAGAATTTGACTCTTCAGTAATAGGCAATTAAAATCAAAACTCTACCTTTTTACAGTTGAAATCAGGACCTGAAAGCCTGTTGTCATCTTCCCATCATATTTATTGTGGACAAAGCTGCATTCATAAAGCAAATTATTAAAAGTGTAACAAAACCAAAATGCGAGAGAAAATTCAAGGAGCAAAAGTTGTAGAGTTCACAATGATGTGCATGCTGAATGTAATGAATACAAGAAACATTAGCCATGTTGGCAAGAAGTCGGGCGAGCTCTCTCCTCAGGAGGAATGGTCATGGGCTTCAAGGTGAAGATGATGTTAGCATACTCTTTAAGTATGAACATCTAAATTCTTGAATATGCATGAGAAAAATTACAAATACATTTGAATTCTGAGACTTCAATAATATTTAAATAATTTAGTATTATTTCAAACATTAATAGCTTAAACAGTTTAAACTGTTTAATTTATATACATTTATTTAATACATTTAAATAAGTTTAAATAAAAATTCTTTTGCATTTTTCAATTAATTTATTGCTGATTTTCAGTCATGTTTAGAGTTCAAAATCATAGTATCCATACATTAAAAAATGATTATAAACAGAAGCAACCCCTGAATGAATTAGATGTTTCCTTAAGTCTCCCAGAATTCTTCCAATATTCAGCAAGGGGCAGTGCAGAAAAATGTTTAGTACTCGAATCATCATCTACACAGGCATTAAAATTATGTTAATAACACTATCATGAGCAGTTTCCAAACAATAAGAAACTGCCTATGAAATTAATATCATTCTTTAATCTATTTAGTCTTTAATTTTCGCTAATGAATAACAAATTTTAAAACATTGGCTCATAATGCAAGCTATTCCCTTAAGCTTATAACTTGATGAAAGCAACCAATGCCTTCAATTCATTCTTTGAAGACACTAAATATTAAATCCTTCAGAGATTCACCTGCTATTATGAATTTCTTGTACCAACATAGTCTCATTTCTAGGAACTATTGTTTGGAAAAATCCTCATTTGA
Organism: Rhynchomys soricoides; assembly: GCA_019843965.1. Lineage (NCBI taxonomy): Eukaryota > Metazoa > Chordata > Mammalia > Rodentia > Muridae > Rhynchomys > Rhynchomys soricoides. The sequence continues at coordinate 31,665,327 of JADRCH010000004.1, read as the reverse complement.
AGTTTGTATAAATATGAATATGTATTCACTGCATGGCAATGCATATTAAAATAAAAGTGTAAGTAAATAAAACCCAAGTTGAACAGAATATGAACACAAAGAATTAAAGAAATGGTAAAGGTCAGTCCACGACAGTAATATAATCACATCGTGTTTAGATTCATACAAACAAAATTTATTCCAAAATTATTTTTCAAAACAGTTTATATCTTTCAATGAGTAGGTTTTAATTAAATTTTAGAAATGGAGTTGTCTTTGTATTCTAATTTCAGACTAATGTATTAAATATATTGTATTAAAGCAAAAATCAGTAAAATGTTTATCTGGAAATATTTTATTTATTTTTATTATTATTATTATTATTTGTTAATTTATTTATTTTCTACTTTATTTACATTTCAAATGTTTTCCCCTTTCCAGATCTCCTCTTTGGAACCTCCCTATTCCCTCCCCCCTCCCCGGCCTCTATAAGGGTATTCCCCCAACCACCTACCCACCCACTCCTGTCTTCCCTCCTTGGCATTCTCCTATACTGGGGATCTAATACCCCCAGGCCCAAGGGCCTCTCCTCCCCTTGATGTCTAACAAGACCCTCCTCTGCCGCATATGTGGCCAGCACCATGAGTCATTCCATGTGTATTCTTTGGTTGGTGGATCAGTCTCTAGGAGTATCAGGGGGTCAGGCAAGTTGCCACTGTTGTTGCCTTTCTGGGGATGCAAACTCCCTCAGCTCCTTCAGTCCCTTCTACAAGTCCTCCAAGACAGCATCTTCAACAAATGATGCTGGTTCAACTGACAGTCTACATGTAGAAGACTGAGAATTGATCTATTCCTATCTCCCTGTACAAAGCTCAAGTCCAAGTGGATCAAGGACCTCCACATAAAACCAGATACACTGAATCTAATAGAAGAGAAAGTGGGGAAAAATCTAGAACACATGGGCACAGGGGAAGTTCTTGAACAGAACACCAATGGCTTGTGCTCTAAAATCAAGAATCTACAGATGGGACCACATAAAGTTACAAAGCTTCTGTAGGGCAAAGGACACTGTAAATAGGACAAAATGGCAACCTATATTATTCTTTACTGGAGTTAACAATTATATTATTTCACCCAATCTACACCAGTTTGATTATAAATAAGAAGGTTTTTACATAATAATATGATATAAATATAAATTTTATCAATTTAAATTAAAGACTTAAAAGGTTTCTAATATTCTACTCATTCAATTACAAATATTCAATAATTTTATCATCTTTTGAATATTTTATAAAAAAATTGATATTTTCTAATTAATTTATAGGCGATTTTTCAAATTGTCTACATAAATCTTTGTCTATTTCTTTGTTTTCTAAAGACTTACCAGTGACGACATCATATCTAATTTCAATAACAAATGCCAGTTAGTAATACAGATGACTGAACAATAAAATAGAAAAAGAAATTAAAATGAGTTACCATCCAATATACTAAAAAAATAATTATATCCTAATTATACATGTTTGTAAATGCATATAACAGGGAAATTGATAAACATATTCAAAATATTTTATTTCCTTTGATTGATAATAATAAGTACAATTCTATGTTTTATGTTACTAAATGCAAATAATTTATTTCTTCTTTTCTGTTTGTTTTTAATAAATTATTTTATTTATTTACATTCCATAAGTTGTTCCTTTCCCAGTCTTCCTTCCACAAGTTCTTCACTATATACCTCTCTGCCTCTGAGAGGGTGTTCCACCATCTGCTCATCTACCCCTCTTCACCACCACCAGCATCCTTCTTCTCAGGACATCAAGTTTCCACAGGATTGAGTATATCCTCTCCCACTGAGTCCATACAAGGCAGCACATGCACAAGGGGTTTCTTCTAACTAACTAAAGATTAAAGACAGCAGACACACTGAAATTTAACCCTATTAAAAGGTGAATATTTCAAAGTGTACTTTATTTTGGTGAGAAAGGTATTTGGAATGTTTTGATTCATATTTCTTACTGAAAACAGGGTGAATCCTTGCCCAAGCTAGAGCATTTGTATTTGTATCATCAGTATTTTGAATTGTGTAGGAAGGAGTTTTATTCTGAGGTATAGATCCTGACATGACAATGTGCACGAGGCTGAAGTCATTACTGTGGCACTTGTCAAAGTTAAGAAGCCGAAGCTGTGCTCATTAGAATATGTTGCTTACAGACTTTCTCTGCATGGTGTGCTCCACCTGCTTTCAGATATCACTTGGGATGTCCTGCACAGATGCACTGGGCTTTCCCATATCAGTCACCAATAAAGGAAATGTCCCACAGTCTCATATACATACTAATCTTACAAAGATATTTTCTAAACTGAAATTTCCTCTTCTCAGATAACTCTGGTTTGTCTCATGTATGCACACACACACACACACACACACACACACACACACATGCCACCACTACCACTACCATCAACAACAACAGCAACAGCAACAACACCTAACACCAGCAGCAGCCCTGGCTGCACTATATACTTTTGTATAAATTGAAAAATAGAGAAAGAGATGTTAAATACTGACAAACAACAATGAAGATGACTAAGCACTGTGGAGAGAAAAATGTAGAAATGTAGAGGCAGTCACAGAAAATAACCAGGGCAGAATGGGCTTTACTTGGTCTTGTTATCTATGTATTCTCCTTCAGTATTATGTAGTTCAGCAGTTTGGTTTAAACTTCAATTACTTTGTTACCTCGCTTGCAAACTAGTTATCACTTTTTACAAAGTAATTCTTTTCTTATAGATATTTAATACATTGTTTGTATCTATTCTGTTTCTGTCTTTTGTCTTCTGCTTTTCCTGCCTTCTTAACTTATTTGTGTCCTGCTATATTATCTTTCATCCTGTTTTGGTATTTCTTCCTTTCTCTTCTCTCTCTATTTCCCTCTAGTCATGTTAATGTTTACCCTTTCTTACTCCATGTTCAAAAAAGATAAAACACAATCACTAGCCAATTACTAAATACATTACCATATTACTGTTTCAAACTAAGAGTTAACTATTTTTTCTTGTGCATGCAAAAATAAAGAAGTGTAATCTTCACCTTGAAAAGCTCTTTAACTATAACTTAACTTTAATTTAACTCTTACTTTAACTGTAACTAAAACCTTATGGTTTATAATTTTATCTTTTTTATTTCTTTTGGAAACTTTTTAGTTATGAAATATAAAAGTGTTTCCTTAAATCTTATGTATATATATATATCTTGGGGTATATGACAATATTAATTGATGGGTAAGACTTCGGGCACAAGAAAGCACTGCAGTCCTTGCACACTATCATGTAGATAGAAAGACTGAAGCCAGATATGTGTAGAAGTCAGTGTTGCCATAACAACAGCAGTGTTACACATGGTAATACGGACCAACATTGGAAATAGAGGTAATTATTGAAGCTACAGAAGACAATATCACAGTCAAGGACATGTCTTAGAAAATATATCAACTGTGGATAGTGTTTATGCTTACATATAAATAGTTAAAATCATGAGTATTTACAGCAGCAATTCTGTTGGGCTTCAAATAAAAGGACTCATAGGTACTAGACACTTGTCCAATGTCCAATAAGAAGTATGTGTAATAAATTGGACTGTGTGATTGGAACCTGTCCTCTTGTGCTCTTCTTATTTTTCTCCCCAATGGGAACACTGTACTCTGCTCTCTTCCTGGTCGCCAACCTTCCCGGAGACTTTGTTTACAGTAACTTTCTTTCTCCAGCCCAAAGAAGTCATAACAGTTTCATTGGTCCAGTCTATTCAGCAGTCAACTGTAAAGACTTAGCTTGTGTCTGTTGTTTCTACATGCCCTTTTCTTAGGGTTGTATTTTGTTATTAGTGTTTAGTACTTCAGTTTGTTTTCTATTTTTGGAAAATGCTAAACCAAATCTGGTTTGTGGAAAGAAAATTTGAAAATAATATAAATGATCGCTTCTCGGCCTTTTGGCTAAGATCAAGTGAAAATAATATAAATGAAGCCAAAGTATTAAAAGTATGAAGTATAAAAGTATTGAAACTATATTATACAAGACATTTTTGTAACAATAGGAGCAAACATGAATTCTGTTGGTCTTTCTGGTTATACTTTTATATGACTGCATTTTTAGGAAAATCAGGTTCGCATATAACTTCTTTGAAATATACTATGCACTGTAAACTACAAATCCTAATCAATGTTTGAAATGTCTGTCAAATTTTATAATGAACTCTAAAAAAAAGCACATGTATTTTGCTACAAGTGTGTTTTGCATAATTATTATGTACTGCATTAATGGGGATCTCTTTTAAAAATAGTTGTTTAAAACAACATAAAGCACAGATCTGAATTTTCTTCTTTTCCTAAATTTCAAATCTCTCTCTGCTCTCTGTGGTTTGGATGTCTGTTCTGTGTATCTGAGGTCTGTCTTTTACTAACAAAGGGAAGTTTTCTGTATTTACTCAACAGCATGGAAAACATAGTATGAGAAAGGAATGAGGTTTTTTTTTTCCTATAAAACTATTTTAACAAAATTTTATAAAAGAAAGTATTAATTTACTCGAAGTAGCCTCCAAACAGCAAAGTTTTCAACCTCTATCCGCATAGTGTTTCAAACATTTTTGTTGAAGAGTAAATAATTGTATTGTATATAGTTGTTTCAGTGGAGAGTATATTTAACTCTTGTTTCCGTCTCTCTGTCTCTGTCTCTGTCTCTGTCTGTCTCTGTTTCTCTGTCTCTCTGTCTCTCTCTCTCTGTCTCTCGTAAGCAGCAATATAAAAAGGGGCTTATTAGAGTGGATTACTGGCTGAACTCTAGCTTTTTCAACAATGTTTGTTCACTAACAGCCCAAAAATTCAGTAGCTGCTTTATGTGCAAAGTTGAATGTCTCAGCTCTTCTTCAGTGTATACCACAATCCCAAAGAAAAATGTTCTAATGTCATTTAAGGAAAGGACCTGCCAATAAGAAAAATGGCAAGCTGGAAAATAGTGAAATCTTCCTTATTCCATGCCCTTTACATAGTTTGACACCACAATAAAAAGATTAAAAAATAATCTTTCCACCTGAAAAGATCCCAATACAAATAAAACTTCCCACTACAAATTATTTAGTGTAGAAAAATTACTCATAGTTGTAACTATTTTCTTGGGTTTTGGTCAATTCCAGATATAGACAAGTTGACAACCCACAATAGACATCACATTTGATTAAATTATTTTCATAAATGCAAGTTAAATCCAAAAAAGCTAAATACAGAGGGAAACAAAGATTAATTGTTTTAAATGATAATATGACATCTTACTAATATGATTCAGAGGTAAGGCAAGGTTCTACTTCTAGAGGATATTTATTAATATGAACTAGATTAATATCTCTACACAAATGTCCACATAAACATGTTACAATAATGTGTGCACATACAATTTCATGGCTAGCACTAATTTTCTACTTAGCTTAACATAGTGTCATAAAATCAGAAAATCTTGATTAAGGAATTGCCTCAATCAGGCTTTGCCTATAAGCATGTAAATAAAGGGATCATCTTTTCTGTTATTTGAAACAGGAGTTTCCAACCAAGTATGATTTACATTCTCCATTGGGAAGATAGTTCTGAGATTTATAAAAAATACAAGCATGCATAAGAAATCAAACAAACTAGAGAGGAAACCAGAAAATAGCATTCTTCCAAGTATTCTGCTTTGGGGTCTTTTCGCTGTGCACTGGACTTCTTGCTGCCCAACCCTACCTGTCCTTTGGGGTTGGGGGTGAGGTGGTGCAGAGTCAAGAACACAGACTCCAGGAGCAGGTGAGAAACACAGCAGCGAACTCTCTGAACACTGCTCCAATCTCCTTTAATACCCATCACCCACAAGAAAGCATCTCTTCTAATCAGCAGTTTCTGATTGGCTGGCATTGTCTGCACAAGCTATCCTTGGTCTTTCAAGCAGTCCTCAATTAGGTCTTCCTGCAGGATCTGCTTTTGTGTCTGCAAGGTCCCCTGTATTTATATTGAGGCAGCCCTGCAGTTCCCTGCTACAGGGCTCCTAACTTTAGTTCCTGCCTTGACATCTTCCAATTATGTACTGTGATCTAAGTTGGAAGACAGAATAAAAAACATTCTTTGCCTAGTTGCATTTTGTCTCAGTGCTTTATCTCTGTAATAGAAAGGAAACTGTAAAACACACATACTATATATCATTAAGAACATCAGGACTAAGGTTAGGATTTTTAGAAATCTAGAAAAACAGATGCAGTTCTTTGAGTTTGAATCATATTATTATGTAAGTATTGCACAGGACTGGTTATCTTCTTCTTTAGTGATATAATTTGAATATGCTAAGTCCATAATGGTCTGTGTTTCACACTTTGTCTTTAATATGTGATACTATAGGGAGGTAGCAGACATATCATCAAATGTAGCAAGCTTAAAGAAGTACAGCCTCTGAAAATCCATAATAGAATTTGAATAGATGCAACAATCTGTTGCTTCCTGTCATATGTCTGTCTCTCTGTAATTTATCATCTAACTCTAGCCCTAGCTCTATAGCCGTCTAGATCTCCTCCTCTATCCTCCTCCATTTATCTTGTCCTCCTAATGTGAGAAATGAGAAAATTTACCATACTACACAACAAGAGGTACTAATATAGAACGGTCCCAAAGGCAGTGACACATAATGGTATGGAGTAGGAGTTCTGAAAGAGTAAATTAAAATAACTCTACTTCTCTCTCTTTCTCTCTCTCTCTCTTTGTATGAGTGTGTATGTGTGTGTGTTTGTACTTGTGCATGTGTACTTGTGCACTTGTGCATTTCCCATGTGCATACATGGAAACATGAGGAAATTTCTTTAGTGACATCCACATTGTATTTTGAAATACATTCTCATATTGCTTTAAATGAGCCAAGTAGACTAGATAGCCAGCTAACCCCAGGAAACTTTTATCTGCCTCCCTAAAACTTAGTTTCCAAGCACACCAAATTGCCCTGATTTTAAGGGACACTATGAGGATTCAACTCAGTTACTTTTGATGGTATACATTTCTTTACAGGCAGAATTACATCTATAGTCTTACTCTTTGCATTGATTGTATCTGCTAAAATTTACAGAAAAACCAAACAAAACCAAACAAAAAAAAAACCAACAACACCAAAAACACAAGACTAACCCAGATCACCAACACTGAGAACAAGGGTGATCTGTGGGTCTATAAATAATTATACAGTTTGCTTGCCTTTGAACTTGACTTTTTGAAAGAATTTGAAAAGTACATAGAAGGAAATAAAAGTGTAAGGTAAGCACACAGGTAGAAGTCTCAGATATCCAGAATATTGATTGAAAGTCACACAGTAAAATTGTGGTCATGAGGTTCATGAAGAAGATAAGGATAGCGTGGGTTACAATGGATAACTGAAAGTAAAAGTGTTGGATTAGTTTATCTGTTGGAGAAATGTTCTAGGTAGCAAAAGATAAGCGTAAAACAAAGATATTACTGGACATTCTTAATCATAGTCATTGTGGCATATGCCTAAGTTACAGTTAATATTGCTGTGCTGAAAAATCATGACCAAAAGCAACTTGGATATTAAAGTGTTTATTGCCTGGACAGTTTCATATGAAAGTTCATCATCAAAAGCAGTGATAAGGGCAAACACCTGGAGGCAGAAAAGTGCTGATGCAGAGACCAAGGAGGAGTGCAGCCTACTAGGTTGTTACTCATGGTTTGCTCAGTCTGCTTTCTTATAGAACTTAGGACCACCAGCCCAGGGATAGCACCATCCACAATGGGCTGGGGCCTCATCCATAGTTCAGTAATTAAGAAAATGCCTTACAGTCAGATCTTATGATGGTACTTTTTATAGGGTAACTGCCTCCTTTCCTATTTCACTAGCAAATATGAAATCAGCATACAAGTAGCCAGGACAGCATGCTGGAGCAAAAAAAAAAAAAAAAAAAAAAAAAATCAGATTAGAGAATAGATTGTTTTTTTTCCTTTCTTTTTATTTTTTTTAAAAAGCCAATATATTTCCACAAGTAGTTTGAAGCCAGTGATACTTAAATGAGTGTGGTAGTTCACAACTTGAACACAGACAGACAGACAGACAGACGCACACACACACACACACACACACACACACTAGTTCTTTCTCACACACAAATATACACTTATGTGTGTGTATGTGTGTGTAAGAGAGAAATGGGGGTAATTATTTCAAAGAATTACCAAGGTAATCCTTAAAAAAAAAAAAAAAAAGATATAGAGTACTCTTTTCACCCTGGGTTTCTTTGGGAACTATCTCAAGATTTACTGGGCACCTGGAGATATTTCAGTGCTGGTTCAATGGATCCCAACTGTAGGGTTTTCTGGTAGCAAACCTTTACCATTTACAAGGTCAGTGCCATGTCAGCTTTGAAAGTAGGCTGAATGCAAGATTTCCTGGATCGCAGGGGGCTTTGGCTGAGATTTCAGAAGAAAGCTTAGCGTGAGTACAGCAGTGTACATCAGCTGCTCTATTCCGACAAGATGAACCAGCACAAGCATCTAAATTACAGCAACAACACAACCCCAAGAGACTTAGGATTTTTGGTTGGTTTTATCCACTTTGTTTCCTTGTTCCTCATTTCTGAGAGACCACCAGTGACCCCATGTCCTTGGTTTCTTAAAAGGATTTCACCTAAGAGTTTATGTGAATCTCGGAAGATACTTTAGACTTGGTGTGTTAAGAAAAGCTGAAGGATATACTGACTGTAGTTTGAACTGTGAGACAGAGATGAGCCTTTGTGGATCATAGATAGAATGTTGTTTTGGATCAAAAAGAATTCTCTAAGGCTCATGTGCTATTTCCAATTAAATGACAATTTTATAAATATATAACTTAACTTTGGTATGTCTACCATCTTCTGTGAATTTAACAGGCAAAATTGGTTAAGCAGAAATTATGAATTTGATTGCTACAAAATTATGTACACAAGTATATAAATATACTCAATATTTTACATCTTGCTATAGTAATTTGGCATGAATAACTGAATATATTTCATTAAAAACAAATACACACATTTAAAAATCCAGAACAATCAAGTATGTCTGAATAAATCCTATTTCTCTCTGATTGCTTCAAAGTCTATAAATATATCAGAAGTAGTGTCAATAATATTGAAATTTGGTCTAAACATGTATTAAATCAAACATCAAATAACATAAAAAAATGTAAATCCTCAATCAAATACACTAGAGAAAATAAGACATTTGTAATTGTCATATCAATGATATCTCAAATTTTATAATCATGTAACATATACTTTTAAATAAGAGTTAAGCAGCTGATTACAGCACATTGATCTTGTGATTTCATGCGACAGTCTTTTACATGTTGTTCCTCATCATCATCATTCTCCTCTGCACTCATCTCCACTTCTACCTTTTCTTTTCCATCTTTCTTCATTTTTTTTTCTGTGAAAATCTACATTTGTCAAGTTGTCATTCCCTATTTCACCTGGTAGCCTAATGTCAAAGCACTGTAGATGTTACATACAAGGATAGATGAAAAAAATCACACTTATCTTTGGGGTAAATTTCAACTATATGAACCCACTATTAATTTACTATACCAAGTAAAAAAGTATTCTGTAGGAAAGATCCTTTAAATGTTTGTCAAATTTTTGTTTGCATCATAAAATACTTGCATGCTTAAACTTGCATTTTAACTATAAAAATATTCAATCTTTTAAAATATTTTTAAAAGCCTCTAGGGAAAAGCACTATATATGTGTGTGTATGTGTGTGTGTGTATCATATTCAAAATATAGAAGGAAAAATACATCAAATTTTCTATCTTCACGCAAGATTTTATCTCTTCCTAATGATACTCTGTAATGATAATGCTGTCCATGTAGATAGGTCTGTGCTTAGCCTGGTGGTCATCAGAGCAGAGTGAGGGGCAATGAGCAGCTGTTGGGAGCAGATGAAGAGAAACAGAGCCAAACACAAGGCAGAGCCAATGGATCCCCAAAAAGACTAGGGGGGTACTCTAAGAGCTGGATAGCTAGAGCTCATGACTCTCAATTTTAACTAGGCAAAGATCATAGGAACTCACATAGACTGAAGCAACAAACCAAGACAACTCTCTGTGCATATCAGGGAAGTCTTCTGCATATACCTATGGCTGTATAGCTTGGTGTTCCTGTGGGTTCCCTAACACTGTCAGTGGGAGATGTCTCTGACTCTTTTGCCTGTAGTTTGGACCCTTTTACTCCTACCGCCTAATCCATCCTTGATATGAGGTTTTGTATCTAGCCTTATTATAAGTTGTTAGTCCATGTAGTTATGTGGCTATTCCAGGAAGGCCTGTCTCTTGTTTTTGTTTATTTGTTTTTATTGTTTGTTATTTATATTTATTTTTTAAGGGAAACAAAGAAGGAGTGGATCTGGGGGAAAGCGGGAGTACAGGGAGGGAATGTAAGAGAGGAGGTAGGAAAAACTGTGCTCAGGAAGTAAAGTATGAGAAAAGAATGAACAAAAGAAAAGAAGATGTTTATTTACAAAAAAAATAAAATTAATTATTTTATTGAGAGAACTTCTGAAACCCAAGAAGATACAATTAATAAAATAATTTAGATTATATTATTTGTTAAACATATCTTTAGACATCATTTATTGAATCATTTTAAAAAAAATAACTTCCTAGCCAGGCAGTGGTAGCACATGCCTTTAATCCCAGCAATTAGGAAGTAGAGGCAGGTAGATTTCTGAGTTTGAGGCCAGCCTGGTCTACAGAGTGAGTTCCAGGACAGCCAGGGCTACACAGAGAAACCCTGTTTCAGAAAAAATAAATAACTTCCTAAAGTATAAAACCTTAAAATATAAGAAAGAACATATGCTCTTAATATATAATTAAAAAATGATTGTGCATTCAAATTAAATATTATTGAATGATTTATACATTGTCTACATTAACTGTCCTATTGTTGTCTGATAGAACTTGGGTGCTCTAGCATCATATATGTGAATAAAGAAATTCACAGAGATAATCATACCAGTGAACACTCAAAGAATTAATCAACAGAAAACAAAAATTGTGGGAAAAAACAACTAAAATTAAAATTTCCACATGAATCCTCAGAATTCAGAAGATCATAGTGAAGGAAACTATTCTATAGTTAAAAATTACTGAAGAGATGCAAAAACAGGTAAAAAATATGTTTACTTGTGAAGAAATAGTATGTCAGTTATAAATAATTTATAACAAAATTTTTACTAATGTATATAAATAAATATTATAAATAAGAAATATTCAGGTCTTATGCAACAATAAAGGAAATAGAAAATGAGGACATGAGATATAATAAGTATCAGCATAAATGTAAAGCAATAATGGTATAAAATGTGAAATATTTAGTAGTAAATTTTTATGCATATGTTCATATATGTAAATCATAAGTGCATATTTGTAATTTTAAACTTAAAATAGACTTGTTGATTGTATACTGAACATTTCAGTAGTTTCTATTTTTGGGACATATCAGAGTACACTGGTGATATTTTTTGTTTCTGGATATTCAACATTAGAAAAAATAAAAGCAAAATCATATTTTTAAAGAAAACGACAGTTAAGCTGTCACCTAATTTACAGTAGTTGTGAAATTCCTGGACAGTGAGAAACCCTTTTCAGTAAAGAAACCGACTTCAGAGAGTATGTGAAGGAAATGCTTTTAAGAGCTCAAAGCAGTAGCCACGTGGAACAAAAGCGTGCACGGCAAGAGTTCTGTGTGATATTCACATTGAAGTTCCCCTCTTTAGAGCTTAGCAGATCAAATGTGATGAGCCGTGCGTTACCCCACTTGTCACTAAATAAAAGGATATGAGCTTTTACTTTCACAAGTCAAAGAACCAAATTGTTCTTCTTGTGTAAGTAACACAGGGATCAAAGTTTGGTATATGTTTTTCAAAAAGAGAGCCATTTAGCAACTCTCTAATTCTTGCTATCAGTAATGATTCTGTGCAATTAGAGTCTGAATAGAAAAGACTACTTTAAAATCAACTTAAATGGGAGGATTAATGTGATATTTTACCAAGACATTAAAAGCTACAAATGATGAAATTCTGTTACAAAAAATACACATGAGGACAAGCAAATATGTCCATTATCTTTGATTCTTAATTTGTCAAATAAACAAGATCCACACCACCACCACACAAAGATAGCCAAATGTGAAAGACATTCATGACATTAATATTTCTCCTTTTATCTATCTCTTTCTCACTCTCTGCCCTGTTGAGTACTTGGTTTTCTTCATGATTCTTGAGCATGGCAAACATCCAGTATCTGAGGGACTTCGTGCAAGTTTTATCCTTTGCTTATAGCCTTCCATACTAAAATAATCTTATGGCCTAAGCATATTTGCTTGGTATTAATATTTAAAATACATTTTATTTCAGAATAATCTTTTCTATATCTAAAGTTTATGTAGAATTTATAATTTCCTTTTCTCTACTAATCATAATCTTATTCCTGTCTTGCTTCTTTATCTCCAAGACATTGAGTTCCCTAACGGAATGACTACTTCACCCCTCTACATACTGCTTCCTACATTTCTCTCAGCTCAAGAACGGAGCACTTTCCTGCTCTGGAAAGGCACTGAGGCCCATGTTAGCCACTCTATAAACAAAGAAACGAAACAGAAAAATAGCAACGAAAATGAACATAAATGGAATTCTCTTGGATAGTGTATATTTCCATTGGAACAAGGGGCTTATTCATGGAAATATTTGATAAACAGAGCTTACCTACTCCTATGCTCCCCCCCCAAAAAAAAGTAGGATTGCATCACATCATCTGTGTATAAAGGCCCATGCCTTTAATACTTGCACTCAGCTCATAGTGTATCTCTCTGAAAATTCAGAGCCATGCAAGTATATAGATAGTTAAAAGGCAAATAATGCTATGTGAAATCAATCATCCTTAACGAGCTTGTTATTGAGTCACCCATGAATGTTTTGCTTGGGGGAATTAAAAAATAAACATCTAAACATAATTTGACTTTTGGGGGATAAGTAAACCTAAAGTAAATTTAATTAATTGATATTTTTATTTTCATATGTAATTTACAATATTGTCTTCTTAAAATGTTTTTGAAATAATTTACTAATTGTCAAGTACATAAGAGAAAAGTTATTTGACTCTCATATATAGAGCTAACGTCACTTGAACTATACATTGCTTGGTAGGAAAAATATTCAGCAAGATATAGTTTCTAGATAATTGAGACAATTTGAAAATCTGTTTAATTTGGATAAATGAGCATAGGTTAGAACAGAAAGTGTAATTATAGGTATATGAGACTTATGTATGGAAATGTTCAACTTTGCAACATAAAATCTAATGTTTTTTTTTTTTTTCATTTCCAGCGTATTTATCCTTTTGTATGTACAGAATTAAAGCCTGGAGAATGTTGTCACAGAGATATTATTTTACTAGAGATATTCACATTGTAAGTTCAACTCCAACACATTGGCAGCTATAAATTCCCCCTGGGCCCTGAAACTATTAAAACATTTCTCCTGTTCTTACACTTTTCCATGAATCTATATATTGCAATTTCCTTTTCGAGCCTAATTAGAGAAGTAAGATTTACAAAGGCCCAGAAATCAGATCAATGCTATAAGAACATTTCAATTTGTTTCACTGGGTTATATGAGTGAGTCATGATCAAGACTGAGAAAATTATGGTTGGAACTGTTCCCACTGAAAGATTAACACCAAGGAGATTGAAGCTTTGGATAAGCCACAGGACTGAAGTTAGCAAGTAGCAGGTCTTTGAATGCTACATAATTAAGGATGGGAATTGACCAATGAAGATATGAAGCAAGTACTTACAGGAAATTACAGGTAAGGTTATTTTTGCCTACAAATAATGCTATAGTAGTCAAATTATTTTAAACATACAGTGTGATCCACTATAACCTTTTCTACAAAGCACTACAAAACTATCATTAGTTTTATCTAAGGTGGGATTATCTTGCTATGAAAAATTTACATTTTCTTAACTTTTCTTTCACTGATGGTGTACTCAAACAAGACATGCTAACCTGGGTTGTTGTTGTTGTTTAATTATTAAACCCTTGTTCATGTTCCTTTCATTGCCTTTTCTAGTCATAATTGCCCTTCAATAGATGACCTATATATTTTTCTTATATGAATAATGCCTCTTTTATCAGAAAAAAATTTAAAAAAAATTATTGTGTTCTTTTATTGAATTAAAATATAAATATATGGTTTCTCTTTTGCTTTCTGTCCTCCCATTCCTTGCTTGTAATTCCCATTCCCTCCCAAATTCCATTTCTTTTTCTATAATTATTATTGTTATATACATATACATATAAATGCATATATAAATGTATATTTGTATATACATATTCACATACACATATATACATATTTAAGTATATATGTATATGTATATACAAAATTAAGGATATATATATATGTACATATACATATATATATCACTTACATTATATATTTTCATAACATACGTTATACACACACACATATATATTATACATATGCATCATATACATATTCATATACATAAACATATACATGTGGTGGTGGCCAAGCCTACGCCTAGAATGTTGTACAAGTGTAATGCAGATGTCTTTTCATATGGCAAGACCTGAGGAGTTGCATTTCTATATGGCAGAGACCTGTGGGTGATATTCATGCAGAAACTCCTGACCTTTCATGAGGGAATGCTTAGTTTCCTTTTGCCTTGCATTTGCATTATTGGCTTTGCTATTGGAAGGTTTTATTCTCAATTTGTCTATGACAGACTTTTCCTCAGAATCAGAAGAAGAAAGCTTGGACCTTGATTCATACTTCTTTGTCTCAGAGGATTGTAGGAGTGGGATAGATCATTTCTTCTATTTGTTAACAATGGTAATGAAGCATCAGCTCATGTCCAGATATTCTCTTTTAATGGGAACTCTGCTCTGACATCACTCTGCCCATCAACCTGTCCCAAACAAAAGTGAGGTGATTATCAAAGATTAAAAAAAAAAAACTTGCTCCATAGTTTTTTCTAAGATTTAATAGAAATATTCAGAGGTGAGCCAAGCAAGGATGAAGAACAGACTCAAACTACTAATTGGCTGTGAGCTCTGGGCTATAGAGGAATTAGATCTGATTAGGATGCAGAGAGACATTAGGTTTAAATAAATATATTAATTGATGAATTTAAATAAATTAATTAAATTAGAATTTCCTGAGTATGTTTTCTATCTACTCTTCATATTGTAAACGCAGTTGCTGCCAACCAGTATCACATGGTTATGTATAAATGTGCTGGGTTGTATATTACCTGCTTGCTTAATGTATGTTTCTTTTTTCTTTATGCAGTTCATGGGTTAGCAGGAAAACACAAGAGTTGGGGTTGAAAAAGAAAGAAAAAAGTACAGTGTGTACATTATTTTTAAACCTAGGAAGTGCTTAAAAGAGATTGTACATGAGAAAATGAATGTATAACCTAGTCAACTGTGAATACAGAGATGTATAAATAAAGGTGGCCTGGGTTGTCTCCTTGTCAGAGTGTGAACTGCACTTTATGGTTCAAGTCTTCTTTCACCTATTCCTTGGGTTTTGAAGCAGGTAGGAACTAAACTCTGGACATATCCAAACCAAACAACCAAACACACACACACACACACACACACACACACACACACACACACAAAATATATATATATATATATTCCCCCTTAATGGATTGAGTATGGGTATAGGCATTGTATATTTAGACAGCCACATTGTTATCATGGAAGAAGTGCCTTCACATTTTATATTTATGTAAATTTAATATATGATGTAAATATCTTTACAATGCTCAGATATATGTAAACTTATTGTCAAGAGAAAACACATAGATGTTTCCTTGAGTATGAAACACTGGCCCTTACTACCAACTGCTATGGTTCTTCATAGATGTAATCTTCCCCTTGAATCAGTTTATTTTCTTAGGAAGTTAATGCACTGTACCATAATGAAAGTAATACTGATAACATTGGCAGTGGAGCTTAGCTGGGGTAGAACCTCATTGCTCCCAATGTGTAGTCATTATCTCAGATTTACAGTAGATAATTTCAAAGACTAGTTAAGATGGCTTTAGAGGCACATTTGTGCAGATGGTGAAGTGTTTATTCTCTTTCAGAAGGCATACCACTCTTGGCAATGTGATACAAGCTCTGAAGGTTTGTGCTGTGACTTTTTACTTATTATTCCAATGTTTCTACATTCATTATCTGGAATAATTTTCCTCCAGTTTAACAGCAATTATTATCTGGTATGTATTCTGTGTTATGAATAATTGTTTAGTTCAAGACTCAGCATGATGCCCCAAGTTAAATTCAATAATAATATAACTTTTCAAGGCTAACAATATGTACTGTTCTATCAGTCATTACTGATTTGACTTGCATCCTCAGCACAAGACAAATAAAGAAAACATATAAAAAATTTGTTGTTCTTTTTCCTGTAGTTCAAGGGTACCATCCTACATGTGATGAAGAAGAGACTTTGAAGGAATAAGAATGATTATTTTACCATCTAGCATCATTGACACATGTCCACCCTTCTTGGACCATGTTAGCAATGCTTCAATTTCAGGGATCAGATTTTATTTTTGCATAAGTAATAAAATGCTAACAAATATGTTTCCCCTTTACTAATTGATATATAAATAATAGAATTTGAGGAATTTCATAAAACCTGTTTGAAAAAGGTATTTGTAGCAGACATATTTGAAAAATTTTTGTTTGCTTCAATTTTATTATTATTATTTTTATTTACATTCCAAATGTCCAGCTTCACAGTCTCCCTACTGCAAACCTCCCACCTCATCCTCATCCCTGTTGCTTCTAATGCAGTGTTTCCCCCAACCGCCCATTCTCAAATCACCCCTCTAGCATCCCTCTTGTGTGAGGTTACAAGCTTCCTCAGGACCAAGCACTTGCCCTCCCATGGATGCCAGATATGGCAGTCTGCTACATATGTAGCTGGAGCCATGGACCAACTCATGTATACACTTTGGTTCGTGATTTAGTCTCTGGGAGTTCAGGGGTTCCAGTTTATCTATATTATAATTCTTTCTATGTAATTGTAATCCTCTTCAGCTCCTTGAGTACTTCCCTAAACTCTTCAGTTGGAAATCACCAGACTCAGTCCAATGGTTGACTGTGAGTATCAACATCTGTGTAAGTCAGGCACTGGCAGATCCTCTCAGGGGACATTTATACCAGGCTCCTGTCTGCAAGCACTTCTTTGCAACAGCAATAGTGTTGAAGCTTAGCGTCTGCAGATTAGATGGATCCCGAGGTTGGGCGGCCACTGGATGGCCTTTCATTCATTCTCTATTCTATTCTTTGTCCCTGTGTTTCCTCTAGACAGGAACAATTCTGGGTTAAAGATTTTGAGATAGGTTGATAGCTCCATCCTTTAACTGAGGGTCATGCCTATCTCCTGGAAGTGGTCTCTTCAGGGTGTATCTTCCTGCTGCTGGGTATTTCTGCTAATGTCATCCCCATTGGGTCTTGGGAGCCTCTTGCACCCCTGACATCTGCGACATTCCATACTCCTGTTACATATTTGTATTCATTCTTCTGGCCCTCTGGACTTCTCTCCTTTCTCTTCCTATACCCAATCTTGCCTCCCTTTTTATCCCCCCCTTCCCACACAGGTCCTTAGCTCCCTTTGCCACCCATGATTATTTCATTTCCCCTTGTAAGTGGGATTGAAGGATGCACACTTTTGCCTTCCTTCTTGTAAAGCTTCATATGATTTGTGAGTTTTATCATGTGAGTTCTGAGCTTTTGGGCTATTATCCACTTATAAATGAGTACAGATGCAAATCTTTTTGGGTTTTGGTTAACTCACTCAAGATGATATTTTCTACTTCCATTCATTTGCATGCAAATTCCATGAAGTCATCATTTTTAACAGCTGAGTAGTATTCCATTGTGTAAATGAACCACATTTTCTGTATCCATTCTTCCAGGAGGAACATCTGGCTTGTTTCCAGTTTATGGCTGTTATAAATAAGGCTGCTATGAGAATAGCGGAGCATGTATCCTTGTTAAATATTAGAGTATCATTTGATTATATACCCAATAGTGGTATAACTGGATCCTCAGGTAGCACTATTTCCAATTTTCTAAGGAACTGCCAGATTGATTTCTAAAGTGGTCATACCAGCTTGTATTCCCATCATCAGTGGAGGAGTACTCCTTTTTATCCACATCCTTGACAGCATCTGCTGTCACCTGAGATTTTAATCTTAGCCATTCTGACTGGTGTGAGGTGGAATCTCAGGGTTGTGTTGATTTGCATTTCACTGATGACTAAGGATGTTGAACATTTCTTTAGGTGCTTCTTGACCATTCAATATTCTTCAGTTGAAATTATTTTGTTTATCTCTGTGCCCAATTTTTAAATAGGGTTATTTTGGTTTTCTGGAGTCTAACTTCTTGAGTACTTTGTACATTTTGGATATTAGCCCCCTATCAGATGTGGGGTTGGTAGAGATCTTTTCCCAATCTGCAGGTTGCTGTTTTGTCCTATTGGTAGTGTCATTTGCCTTACTAAAAGGTTTTTAGTGTCAGATCAACATTTGTCATTTGTTGATCTTATAGCTTGAACCATTGTCATTCTGTATAGGAAGTTTTCCCCATTTGGATGTGTTCAAGGTTCTTTCCCACTTTCTCTTCTATTAGATTCAGCATATCTGGTTTATGTGAAGGTCTTTGATCCACTTTAACTTGAGCTTTGTACAATAAAATAAAATGTATCATTTTACATTCCTCTACATGCAGATGACCTGTTAGACCAGCACTATTTCACTATTTGTTGAAGATGCTTTCTTTTTTTTCCACTGTATGGTTTGGCTTGTCAAAGATCATGTGACCATAGGGTTTAAATCTGGGTCGTCAGTTCTTTTCCATTGGCCTGTCTGTTTCTGTTACAATACCATGCAATTTTTATAACTGTTTCTCTATGTAGTACAGCTTGAGATCAGGGATGTTGAATCTCCCAAAATTATTTTATTGTTAATAATTGGTTTTGCTATCCTGGTTTTTTTGTTATCCCAGAAGTTGAGAATTTTTATTTCTAGCTCTGAGAGGAATTGAGTTGGAATTTTGATGCAGATTACATTGAATCTATAGATTGCTTTTGGTAAGATTTCCATTTTTACTATTTTAATCCTACCAATCTATGAGCATGGGACATCTTTTCATCTTCTGAGATCTTATTCCACTTATTTTTTAAGAGACTTGAAGTTCTTCTCATACAGATATTTCAGTTTCATGGTTAGAGTTATACCATGATATTTTATATTATTTATGACTATTGTGAAAAGTTTCCTAATTTCTTTCTCAGTGGATTTATCCTTTGTACAGATGAAGGCTACTTATTTGTTTGAGTTAATTTTGTATCCACCCACTTTGTAAAAGTTGTGGAAGTTCCCTGGCAGAATTTTTTGGGTAGTTTAAATATACTCTCTTATCTTCTGCAAACAGTGATACCATGATTTCTTCTTTGCCAGTTTGTATTCATTTGACCCACGTTTGCTGTCTAATTGCTCCAGCTAGAACTTTGAGTAGTATATTGAATAAATAGGGAGAGTGCGGGCATACTTGTCCAGGGATATCAGTGGAATTGCTTCAAGTTTCTCTCCATTTAATTTGATGTTAGGTGTTACTTTGCTGTACATTGTTTTTATTATGTTATGTATGTGCCTTGAATTCCTTATTCTAAGTTTTTTATCATGAAGTTGTGTTGTATTTTATTTTAGTATTTTACACATGGATGTTGAGATTTGAATCAGAACAGACAATGTTCCTAATTGCTAACCAATGTCCCAAGCTATTGTCATAATATATTTTGAACTGTATGCTAGAAAGGATACAATGTAACAGGTTTGCAAATCTTATATATGTTATTGATGTTGCTCATCAATTAGATGGTTTTAATTTCCTCCTTCCTCCTGTTGCTGGAAACCTTCTCCTATTCTGGTTTTTTTTTTTTTTTGTTTTGTTTTGTTTTGTTTTATTGTTTTGTTTTTGTTTTTTTTTTTGTTTTTTTATGGGTTTAAGTCTACTGTGGTCATAATGTAATTGAAATGGTATTTTTGTCTTCTAGGACTTACTTATTTTATTTAGTATAAAGTCGACAAGGTTTATCCATGCTTTCATATGCTATGGAAGTTTATATTTTTTTAACACCAAATAATTTTCCAATTCAAAGAAGATATAAAAGTGGTCTGTAGCTACTGGAAAAGATCTTAAATTTTAATATCACATAAATAAAAATATATCACATAAATAAAAATATAACTTATACATATTTTTAAACTTTATTTACATTTCAAATGTTTTTCCCTTTCCAGGTCACCCCTTTGAAACTTTGCTTGTTGTGATACCTACTATTTTATAAATATAAATATAAACTATAAATATAAAATAATTTATTGATAAATTTTATCTCCTCAACTTTGATAGTAGTGCTTCAAAATTGTATATAATATATGTAAATAAAGTAAACCAATAAACAGCTGAGCATCCCTCAATTTTGTATACTGCTAAGCAATGAAAAAGCAATTTCATATACGGATGAAGATTTAAAAGAATTTAAGCAACACTTTTGACAAGATACTGACATACTTTGGTTATTACCATTATTTGTTGTGACTTTTATCTGATTATAACCTAGATGATCATGAATATATAAATAAAAGTTTTATATCTTAAACAAAATTTAGAGAAAATTGTTTCATTCATACATTAACTAGTGTCCTGAGATAAGTAGTGTCTTCGATCTTAGTAAAAGAAAATCAAAAACCAAAATGGGTAATTCAATACCACCTCATCTCTCACTTCCACCTGCTGCTCACCTCTAACACTACATAATCTGATCAATTTATTTAATATGTTTTAGTTTAACCTCCTTATGTTTGTTTTATTTGAACTAGAATTTGTTTGTGTTGAAAATGCATCTGGCCCTAAATGAAAATATGAGGAAATGTTAATCCTAAGTACATTTAAAATATCATTTCATGTTACCTGAATGTAGCTATTTCATTGACAAAAATGAAATTATAAAGAAATGAACTAGTTTATTCAATGCTGAGTAGTATCACTATGAGCTCTAAAAGCAAGTGATCCCTTGCATTCAATATATGGCAAAATTAAAATTCAAAGTGGTATATGACAGAGTTGAATTTTAACAGTCTTTAAACTGGAATGTAAAATAATCTGTTTTATATTTTTCTAAGATAGCTGCAGAAGCTACTTCTTGATTAATATAATAAAAGAGAGAGTGACTTGGAAAAATCCGTAAGCAACAATATATGATAGTTATGTCATATTTATCTCAAAAGGGGGGAATCATTGGCTATGACCAATATGAGAGACAAAATTTGAAAGAAAGCACTGGAAAAAATTAATCAAAGCAAATGTGTCATATATTTTTAAAGCATGCTTCTTTCTTTAGAATTTCTGTAACTGTTCATTACCTTGAGATTTTCATCCAGAAATGAGTTCATAAGCGTAATACGATACAATCTTTGGTTTCTTTTGTGAAACATATAGAAAAGAAACACTTATACTACTAATGCACTCTTTTACAAAACTCTCACTTGACTATTTCAAATGGAATGGTAGACTTAATGGAATATATTATTTCCTGAAAGGAAATGTGAGTGATATGCTGCATCTGTCATCATATAGTATCTCTGAAGGAAAGGAGAATCATGAACTTTAACAAAGTGGAACATGTTTTTCTTACCTCATCCTTCCCTTGATTCCCACATCCTGTGCATAGAATACTTTTTCCCCTCATAATGCATAACATTTCAATTCTGACAGAATTCACAATATAAAAGCTAAATTGCTCAGAGTTTATGGTTGTCTGCCAAAAAAAGTATGAAATGAAAGAGAAATATATTAGATCGTGCACTATGCCTTATCCAAGTAGTATGGCATAGTGAAAAACAGAAGGGAGCTTGGGTATTATCTGTGTGAGCTTTAAACTTTCTTAGATTATCGAGGTTGTATGTAAAGTTTAATAGGTACAGCTTAAATATAGGCTGGAGAAGTGGAATTATTGTTCATAGTGTGGACCTGTGCATGGAAGATCATGGCTGCATTTCAGATTTTTTATCATTTAAAAAAAAGCCATAGAGATGCATTAACATACTACATAAAATGTGGTTTTAAATATTTAGTTGTCACTGTGGTTGCTACTATTGGTGCAATTACTAGCATAAATATTTAACAATCCTATTGGGAAATCAGAACTATGGAGCTTGGTGGGTGATTCCTGCCTCTTACTGACTCAGAGTCTTAATACTCCTTAAAAAGTGATCCTTTATCCATTTGGTTTAAGTTAGTATTCAGTGCAATTAATGTCTTTTCAACTGTCCGATTCTCTTATTATGAAATAGAATAATACAATTTTCTATTCTCAATTGTGTTGATGCTTGAAGAGGACCTTGTAACAAAGGTATAAAGCACTCTAATGTTGCCAGTTCTGCTGGGGCTTTTAACTCCAACTAAATTCTGATATTCTGGCTCCTTATGACATGTTATTTACCTGCTAATCTGTTGATGGATGACTTAAGGTAAACACATACAGACATACAGACACAGGTATACACATGCACATGCTACACACTGAGGGGAGAGAGAGAAAGAGACAGAGAACGAGAGAGAGAGAGACAGAGAGAGAGAGAGCACACTGAAGCCACACATACACATATCCTCTGTAGTGTCACTAGACATTTGTATTATTGAATTGGTGCATTTTCTACCCTATTTTATAATGAAGCTGTGGTATTAAAACTGAAAAGTTTAAAGGTAAAATGTAACAGTTTGTCACAATTATGTTTCATATTGGCAGGTGCTCTGAACTTTCTGTTTGATAACTAGACATAAATTTCAGTTCTTAAAGCTTTGCAGCCAATTTAAGGGCTCATTTATTTCACTGACAGCAAGATCTATGTGCAGCCTGGCATTCTGGATGTCTGGGGCCAAAATCGGCACTTTGTTGCTTGCTTGTCTCACAGGGAGTAAATAGTAGCAATTTTTCAGCATGGGTATACTAGCACAAGGTGTTTAGCAAATAAATGAGCATAAGATGACCTGTGGTGTCCTGAAATTACCAAAATTCATGAATAATAAAATGATCTATAGGTTGTTAGCAGAGGGGCTACAGCACAGGCTAATTTGCAGCCAGTGAGGCTTTACAGTCTAATTTATAACTTTTGAAAATTTAATGACTTCATCAATTTTTACCTATTTTTTCACGAATATAATCTCCTGAATACTAGTGTGTAAAGGTATGGTTTCCTCATACGGAAAAGGCTAAGTCACCTACATTTCATTGTCTCTATGTTTTGTTTTATTATAATAATTTATGTCATAAAGCACAGTTACACCCGGAGAAGATTTTAATAAAGACTTTAGTATTACATAAATATCCAAATAACTTGTTGCTATTTTCTCAAGAGCGTATCATTTAGTTTTGACAATTAAGAATTTCAGTGGAATTCTAGTACCAGCAATCCATAATTTCTTTAAAAACTTCAAAGTCGTCCTTAAATATATAAAACATAATGAATATATATGCTTGTTAAAAATGATTACATGAAAAATATTTTGAAGAACATTTTCAAGAATAGTAAACAATTCCTAAAGTTAAATTTAACATGTCACTTAAGATACATAATTAAATTGCAGAAGAATATCTATATGTGTGGCTTTTTTCTCATGGCATGTTATGTACTTTATAAATAAATGCTTAATTTTATTAGTAGAAGTTTTTAAATTATGTTTGCATGATGCCAATTTCTTGATAATTGAAAATTTGAAACCAACAATCGAGGAGCTTGCATGAGTCCAACCTAAGCACTCTGCATATATATCATACTTTTGTAGTCTGGTGATTTTTTTTTTTTATTTTGTGGGACTATTAGCAGAGGTAATGGGGACTGTTTGTGTTGTTTTTACTTTCTTTGTGGACAGTTGTTTTCCCCCTTGGTTGCCTTGTTCAGACTTAATACTAGAAGAGGTACTTAGACTTATTGCAACTTGATATGATATTTTAGATAGATATACCTGGCAGGCCTGCACTTTTCTGAAGAGAAATAAGGGAAGATTGGATGGGGAGGGAAGAAGTCAGGGGAAGGGACTGGGGGGAGAAGAGGGAGAGTAAATTGTGATTGGGACATAATATATGAAAGAATATATTAATGAAAAATATAAAAAGTAGTAATCTTGCAAATGTCTCATGTAATAATGTAACTTTTGATAAAGTGATCATACAAATACTCTTTAGAATTTTCTATATAACACACTATGTGATAAAATTTTCTGTATAACACACTAAGAGTAGAAGGTAAGCATAAAAGAGTAAACTCTCATCATCTGGAAAAGATAAAGAGTAAAAAAAATTGAATGTATTTCCAGTTGCATTTAATACTTTAGTGTTATATAAATGTATTAATGCTTTATTGCCTTCACAAAACATTTATCTCATTATGTTATTTACATATTTATTTTATAATTAATTTTCATATATCATACTTAAATATATATGTCCAAGATGATTGATACTTGTAAACATATAAAATTTAATGAATATAAATTTTCTGTTAAGCATAAGAATTACTGAATTTGTAGCACTTTAATGAATGTTTCATGTTAAATATATGTTCATATATGCTAAAATAATGTTCATATACATTAAAATAACAAACACTTCAGATTTTGATAATCTAACTTAGAAGTATTAGCTGGCTTAATTGTTTTTTGTTTCTTTGCTTTACAACCTGATCAATGATCCTCTCCCTGTTACCCCTTCCTCCCATCCCTCCATACATCCCTCATCTCCTTTGCTTCTGAGAGTGTGGAGACCACCTCCTGGGTATCCCTGCATCCTGGCACAGCTCTCCCACTGAGGCCAGACAAGGCAGGCCGGCTAGAAGAGCATATTCCATGTGCAGGCAACAGCTTTTCAGATAGCCCTTGCTTCAGTTGTTTTGGACCCACAGGAAGACTGGGCTGCATGTCTGCTCTAAATGTGCAGCAAGCCTAGCACCAGAACACGTTTGTTCTGTGATTAGTGGTTCAGTCTCTGAGAGCCCAAAGAGTCTAAGTTAGTTGACTCAGCTGATTTTTCTGTGGGGTTCCTGTCCCATTTGGTCCCTCAACACTTCCATAAAAATCCCCAAGTTCTGTCCACTCTTTGGTTGTGGGTGCATGCATACCTCTGAGTCAGCTGTGGCATAGAGACTCTCAGAGGACAGCTTTGCTAGATTTCTGACCTCAAGCCATTCTCATGCCCATCTGGCCATCTCTCTTGTCACTCCATTCACCTGATCCTAAAGCTATTCCTCCCAATCCCCTACATTTACCTTTTTTCCCATATCTGATTCCTAAGGCTATTTTATTCCACATTCTAAGTGAGATTCAAGCATCCTCCCTTGGGCCTTTCTTCTGTTTTAGCTTCTTCGGGTCTGTGGGTATCCTGCATTTTACAGCTAATATTCACCTATAATATTCAGTCCTTTTGGGGCTGAGTTATGTCACTCATGATGATAATCTCAAATTCCATCCATTTGCCTTCAAAATTCATGGTGCCGTGGTTTTTAACAACTGACTAGAATTCCATTGTGTAGATATAGTACCTTTTCTTTATCCATTTTTCAGTTGAGGGATGTCTAAGTTGTTTCAAGTTTGAAAATAGTTGAGCAAGTGTCCCTGTGATATAGTGGGGCAACTTTTGGGTATATGCCCAGGAGTGCTATAGCTGGGTCTTGAGGTAGAACTTTTCCTAGTTTTCTGAGAAACCTCCAGATTGATTTCCAAAGTGGTTATACAAGTTTAAACTCCCACCAGCAATGGAGGAGTGTTCCTCTTGCTCCACATCCTTGCCAACATATGTTAGCACTTGAGTTTTTGATTTTAGACATGCTGACTGGTGTAAGATAGAATCTCAGAGTTGTTCTGATTTGTATTTCCCTGATGACTAAGGACTTTGAATATTTCTCTACGTGCTTCTTGGCCATTCTAACATCTATTGGTCTATTTTTAACATCTATTGTTAATGTCATACATTTTGAATTCAGTCAACCTTACTAGGTATTTCTGCCACTTCCTCCCTACTGCTGTGTGTACTTCGAATTTACAGTCACATAATTACTACAACATAAAAGGAAGGAACACAATGAACACTGCATGAAAATTTATGTCACAACCATTTATAGATATTCTCATCTATAAATTATATAAGTTGTGATAGTAATGAATTCATTATGGGATATCAGGTAGTCTATAGTAAAACAATAAATACTCTATGCTTTCTATAAAACAGACTACTAATTCACCAGAAAAGCATCTAAATCTAGTTAGATAAAATAGAAGGTTGCCCAGTGACAAAATCGGAGTTAGATAGATAGATAGATAGATAGATAGAAAGATAGTAGACAGATAGATGACAGATAGAGACAGAAGGACAGAGTCAGAGAAAGACAATGTAAGAAAAAGACAGAGACAGAAGGGAAAGGAGAGAACATGATTTTAACTTGTCAAGAGACAGAGTAACAGTAAATTGATTTATGTGAGATTATTCTCAATAAATTAAGCTTCTATTTGCCAAAATATATGCACTTAAAATGAAATTTACTGTAAAAGGATTTCAGAGGTAAATATATCTGAGTGAATCAAAACCCCTCAAATGTTTACTTTAAATATGCATTTATTCTGAGTTCAATTTTCATTTACAATTAGTTACCTTTAAATTTTGAGGAGAGACAAATGGATTAGGATAAATAAGACTAAGGGTGAAATGTATTTTCTATCTGTAATCAATGTGCCATTATGCTAAAAAGAGAATTATTAGTGAAGGGAAAGTCATCTGATCAATTTGACCCAGAAAAAAATAAGTATCTGAAAACATTTTACAGTGAGAAACCCTTATATTAGTTATCACTGGCTGTTTTCTGTAATGTTTTCCATTTTCTACATTTATTTGTGCATTTTACTGAAATTAAAATATAATTCTAGATACTTTTGATGCATATATAATTAGATCCATATACACACAATTTCATATTAATTAACAATGGACACATAGGAAAAGTAGTTGTGTAAATTCTACTAAGGACAAGTACTGTCATTACATTAAACTTGATGTCAGCCTACCTTAGATGCTGACTCTGTGGCATAACCCTGCAGCATATGTGTCTGCTATCATTGATTAAGATATATATCTATGTTATTATGTTATTAGTCCCCAAGCCAGGAAATCCTCAGGTCATAGGACTATCTGCAATTGTGGCTATTCTATTTTCATACCTGATTCTGAATGCAGGCCTCAAGATATCAACCCCCAACCTGCCAGGGACTACAAGTGACACAAACTGCATGAGGAATTTACAAGTAAATGAATGCCCCCTTCTTCGTCCTTCACAGTAGACTCATAGTTCCTCATTGCTTCATCAAAATTCCAGACTTCCTCCAGTTTCACTGTGACTAGAATAACAGACAACCTGATTACAATCTTGTAATTTAGGCTGCTTGTAAACATGACATGGAAGTTCACTACTTTATCTAAAGTGAGTACTTTGGGTTCACTGCTGTGTTGTAGGAGCCTGAAATGGTCCCATAACTTGGGTGATGCAGTTTCTGTCTGTCCATGGCAGTACCACCTCTTCTAATAAGTTGTTTACTTCAAAGATAATCTTCTTCAGTGTCTCCCTTGTAGTCCTATGTTAGACTAATTGCAGCTTCCTTTTGACATTTCTTTACCAAAGCTAGGTAAATATATGTAATTATGAAACACTATTATCTTAATTGGTATTGTGTATCTCTTCATCTTCTTGCAACACATTTAAGATGTCAAACTCCATTGCAGTACTCACAATTTTTGAGTCTCATAAATATTTAGCCTTGATAGCTGAAGACACAAATCAAAAGAGGCAACAAAGATGGTCAAAATTTCTAATGAGAATGTGAATAATGTTATTTCCCCATGTAAATATTGGCTTAATCCCTACTGTTCTTAGGTTGATTCAAAATTTCAAAATTTCAATGTTGTAACAAACACTGTAACATTATTTATCAATGTCTATTTTATACTTAATTTTAGTTAACAGGCCAAGAAAAGACCAGTGTTTATATTTATTAATACTTATTATTAGGTCTTAAAATGTTTTTAAAAAATAGAAATTCCATGTAAAATATGACCAAGTCTGGGAAAACAGAACACAGGACTTTCAGTACCTTCAGGTTTCCTTGCATGTTTTAGTGCCCAACTTAACCTTTGATGCAGCTGAGATAAATGATACAGTTTCCTTAGGTGCAGCAGAACACTCTCAAAAACAGGCTCCTCATTACAGAGGAATTTAGTTTTAAGTGCTAGTTTAATCCTTTCCGTGTAATCATTTGGCACCATTAAATTCTTTTTCTTTCCTTCTTTCCTTCCTTTCTTCTCTTTCTGTCTTCATCTTTTGGTTGTTTGGTTGTTTCTTTTTTCTTTACTTCCTTCTCTCTGTCTTCTTTCTTTTTATTCCTTCTTCCTTCATTTTTTCTTTTCAATTTATTTCTTCCTTCTTTGCATTATTTTTCTTTTTCTTTTTTTTTTCCTTTCTTCTTTTCCTTTTCTTTATTTGGGACTACATCTCACTCTGTAGTCCTGTGTCACCTAGAACTTATGATATAGATAATGCTGGTAGGTCAAACTCATAGAGAAACCCCGCTTCTGCCTCTTAAGTGTAGAAATGGTAGGTAGGAGCTGTCACACCTTAACCATGAAGATTATTTTGAAGTCTTTAGGTATCATGTTTTAAAAATCAATAATTTTAGATTACTTAGTACTCTTTTTTTTTTTAAATCAGATTTTACTAAATAGCTATTGTGGGTAAAGTCTATGAATAATGTTAATGTTAGAACAGAGGCTGAAGTAATTATTCAAAGTAGATAGGACAAAACAAAGCAAAAAATTCCCTGTTGGTTCTTATTCATAATTTCTTTTGTGTTTGTGTTTTAGGTTAAGTGACATCTATTTTCTCTATATTCTTTAAGGTTTTGGTCTGTTTATTAGCTGTGATTTTTTTTATTAGATAGATGATAAATATATATTTATTTAGTTTTATTTTAGTTAATATTTCTGGTGCCTAAACTTTAACTTAGCTCCTTTCGCATGCAAGTATATTTAAATTTTATGGACTCTAACTGCTTATAATAGCAATTGATTTACCTCTTAAGTAAATTTATAGAACATTAATGGATAAAAATATTACATAGTAATATATGCAATTATGAAAGTTTTAGCATAAGAATAATTGCTTAATCAATGTGGGATATCTATGCTTTTTGCAACTAAATACTTTGCATGTGTATGTCTATATGTTCATGTTTCTCTGTATAAGTATGCATACGAATTTGTGTGTGGATATGTGTATGTACATGAGTAGTTGTATTCACATGTGTGCATATGAAAGCTAGAGTTTATGTAGTCAGATATAGTGTATCTTCTTCAAATACCTTTTTCTTTTTCTGTCTTTATTTTTTTGGCACAAGGTCTCTCACTGAACCTGAAATGGTGGACACTATGCAGAAAGAGCTGCCGTAGAGCAGTGACCTTCCTGCCCACCGTCTTGCTCAGCTCTGGTGGGTGCACTCTCGAAAGGCTTGGCCCCAGAGATTTGTTCCAGGATTTCTTCTTGCTACTGATATGTGTCTCATGTATGCCATTGCCATATTTCTCCTTTATTTGGCCTTATGGGAGTGAATACCAGGGAAACCTTACAGACTATAGCTTGTTATGATCACTGTACAGATCAGTGTCAACCAAGCATAGGGAGAAACTTGGTACTCTAGGCGTGGCCTACTTAAACTTTGTTAGTCAATGCCAAAAGAATTACTGCTTGGGAGTTATAATGAGCTGTGGAAAGAAAGATAAGACTTGTTTAGTTAGATGTGTTTCAAACAATAAATATTTAACCAATAATCCTGTTGTAATTCCCTCTTACATAATGATTTCAAACTCTTTTGAAGACTATGTTTTATGCAATTATTTCTAGGAAAAAAAACCTAGTAGCTATGAGGTAATTTACTTGCTAAATAGAAAAACTTCATCTCAAGGGGTATAAAAAGTGATGAGTCTGACTTCTTAAGTTCTTTGTATATCTTTTCCCAATCTGTTGGTTGCTTTTTTGTCCTATGACTTGTCCTTTGCCTTACAGAAGCTTTGCAAATTTTATGAGGTCTCATTTGTTGATTCTTGATCTTAGGTCATAAGCCATTGGTGTTCTGTTCAGGAAAATTTCTCCTGTGCCCATGTCTTCTAGGATTTACCCCACTTTCTCTTCTATTAGATTCATTGTATCTGGTTTTATGTGGAGGTCCTTCATCTACTTGGACTTGAGCTTCGTAGAGGGAGATAAGAATGGATCAATTTGCATTCTTCTATATGATGACTGCCAGTTGAACCAGCACCATTTGTTGAAATGCTGCTTCACTCCTCCCCCCACTGGATGGTTTTAGCCTCTTTGTCAAATATCAAGTGACCATAGGTGTGTGGGATCATTTCTGGATCTTCAGTTCTATTACACTGATCTACCTGCCTGTCACTGTACCAATACCATGCAGTTTTTATCACTACTGCTCTGCAATACAGCTTGAGGTCTGGGATGCTGATTCCACTACAAGGTTTTTTTTTTTTGTTGTTGTTGTTGTTGTTGTTGTTGTTGTTGAGAATAGTTGTCACAATCTTGGGTTTTTGCTTATTACCAATGAATTTCTAACTTTATGAGGTACTGAGTTGGAATTTTGATGGGCATTGCATAGAATCTGTAGATTGCTTTCGGCAAGATGGCTATTTTTACTATATTAATCATATCAATCTGTGCTTCTTAGAAGGGAGACAAAATACAGGAGGAAATATGGAGACAAAGTATGGAGCAGAGATTGAAGGAAAAGCCATTCAGAGACTGCCCCTCCTGGGGATCTATCCCACATACAGCCACAAAACCTGGATGCTATTGCAGATGCTGGGAAGTGCTTGCTGACAGGAGCATGATATGGCTGTCTCCTGAATGATTCTGCAAGAGCCTGACAAATATAGAGGTGGACACTCACAGCCAACCTTTGGGCTGAGTACAGGGTCCCAGATGGAGGAGTTCGAGAAGGGACTGAAGGAACTGAGAGGGTTTGCAGCCCCATGGGGGGGAGGGGAGCCAGAATACCCAGGAGCTCTTGGAGACTGGACCACCAATGAAAGAGTACACATGCAGGAACCCAGGGCTCTGACCTTGGATGTGGCAGAGGATGACCTTGTTGGACATCAGTAGGAGGAATGGCCCTTGGTCCTGTGGGAGTTCGATGTCCCAGTATAGGGGAATGTCATGAAGGCAGTACTGTATGGGTGGGGGAGCACACTCATAGAAGCAGTAAGAGGAGGGATGAGATAGGGGGTTTCAGGAAGGGAGACCTGAAAAGGGGATAACATTTGAAATGTAAATAAAGAAAATGTCCAATAAAAAAAAGAAGTTTAAGAGAAAGAAATAAAACGCTAGAGCCTGCCTTTGCTTCAATCATTCTTTGTGTTATGTGTGTGTCTGTATGTTTATATGTATGTGTTTTTTGTGCACATGTGTTGGAATTCCTGCTTTTTCTTTTCTCGAATCACGGCTTCCCTTCTCTTTATTTTTTGATATTTATTTACGTTTCAAAGGTCTACCATTTGGAAACCCCTAACCCTAACCCCCCTACCCCCACCTCTATGAGGATATTCTCCCACCTACACACCCACCCAATCCTGTCTTTCCTCCTTGGCATTCCCCTGTTCTGAGGCATCTAAAACCCTCAGGCCCAGAGGCTTCTTCTCCCCTTGATGGCCAACAAGGCCTTCTTCTGACACATATGTGGCCTGAACCATGGGTCCCTCCATGTGTATTCTTTGGTTGGTGGTCCAGTCTCCAGGAGAACCGAGGGGTCAGGCTAGTTGACAATATTGCTCCCTCCATGGGGCTGCAAACTCCCTCAGCTCCTTCAGTCTCTTCTCCAACTCCTCCATCTGGGACCTCACGCTCAGTCTAGCAGTTGCTCTGAAGTGAATCATGGGTATTCCGAACTTTTGGGCTAATATCTACTTATCAGTGAGTATATGCCATGTTCGTTCTTTTGTGACTGAGTTACCTCAGTCAGGATGATATTTTCAAGTTCCAACCATTTGCCTGTCAATTTCATGAAGTCATAGTTTTTAATAGCTGAGTAGTATTCCATTGTGTAAATGTACCACATTTTCTGTATCCATTCGTCTGTTGAGGGACATCTGGATTGTTTCCAGCTTCTGGATATTTATAAATATGGCTGCTAGGAACATAGTGGAGCATTTGTCTTTATCACATGTTGAAGCATCTTCTGGGCATATGTCCAGGAGTGATATAGCTGGGTCCTCAGGTAGTATTATGTCCAATTTTCTGAGGGTCAACCACACTGATTTCCAGAGAGGTTGTAAAAGCTTGCAATCCCACCAGCAATGGAGGAGTGTTCCTTTTTCTCCAATCCTTACCAACATCTGCTGTCACCTGAGTTTTTGATCTTAGCCATTCTGACTGGTGTGAGGTGGAATCTCAGGGTTGTTTGATTTGCATTTCCCTGATGACTAAGAAAGTTCAACATTTTTTTAAATGCTTTTCAGCCCTACAAGTTTCCTCAGTTGAGAATTCTCTGTTCAGCTCTGTTCCTCAGTTTTTTGAGAGGGTTATTTGATTCTCTGGAGTCTAACTTCTTGATTTCTTTGTATGTATTGGATATTATGCCTCTATTGGAAGTAGGATTGGTAAAGATGTTTTCCCAATCTATTGGTCTCCATTTTGTCCTATTGACATTGTTCTTTGCCTTACAGAATCTTTGCAATTTCATGAGGTCCCATTTGTCGATTCTTGTTCTTAGAGCATAATCCATTGGTGTTCTGTTCACCCTTTTCCAAAAGTGGGACTTTTTCCCACTTTTGTCATCTACAGAATTAACTATGTAATGGTTGCCTCTCAAAATAATTGATCTATTTGTTTTCAAGAGTTTTTCAAAGTGTTTTCTACTTTAAATAAATAAGTTATTTACCAAGACATTATTTTTATCAACTTTTCCATCCTCTCCACAAACCCTGACCATGTATGAGTATCTCTTAAAGCTTTTCAAGTTTATGATATGCATAGTATTTCAATATAAAATCAACTTCCTGTGACTCCTAGACCACACCTCCAAAAATTAGTTACCACACCTCCAAAAATTAGTTACTGTGACTGTTTCCTTAAATTTATTTTAAATGAATGTAATAGAATTAAATCTGCTGGGCAGAATAGTAGATTAAAATAACAGAACAGCCATTAATCTAAACAGAGATTACAGGATTTATTTCATATAAATATTTAATTTTATTATGTTGAAAAAAATATTGCACTAAAACGAGATTATTTAGTTAGATTTTACAATTAACTGCAATTAATACTATACTGGAATTAATTTGTGTTTTTATATTCTTCATACTTTAAATAGTAGTGCATGGTTACCTAGTTTGAAAGCCATTGCAAAACATAGGCTTTGAACCTAGGCAAGAACTTGGAGTGATTGATGCTAAGAAAGCTGAGATTTTTCTATAATATAGATGTATCGCATTGTCTCTTCTAGACACGTCGAATAGAAAAACATCATTCACTCAGCACTTACTACCAATTTCTCCAAGTAAAAACCTGGACCATGCCTTTTTTCATAAAATCTTTTGATTAACTCTGCAGAAATAGCTCAGTAATAGATCACTTGTCAATCATATTGAAGAAGCCATAATCATTGATCACAGAGAAAAATCACTGGCCTTTTTAGTCTATTGGCTATAAGCTTGAATAAATCAAGTTTACATGTTCTTTCTACAACTTTCTGACTGAGCCTTTGGAAATTTTAATACACTTAGACAGAGAGTTTCTTTATATTCAACTTTAATGGGCATCTTTGTCCTTACCTGAGAACAATTTGACCATTCTGTCAACTCTCTTTGAATATTCTAGCACCTATTTTTAAAACCTTAACTTAACTAATTAAAGCCCGAAGTTAGTGTTTTCAATCTTGGAAACTAAGTTCATTTCAGGTATTGGGATAAAACCAAACAAAACAGATTATTGCATTTTAATCATTATTTTTTGCTAATGACAGTGTTCATTCTCTGAGCAAGGTCTCTCTGTGTAGCCCTGGCTGTCCTGGAACTCACTCTGTAGACCAGGCTGTCCTGGAACTCAGAAATCCACCTGTCTCTGCCTCCCAAGTGCTAGGGATTAAAGGCATGTGCCACCACTGACAGGCCTTGAGCGAGCTTTCTAAGCATGAGTCATCTCTATATGTTTAAGCAAATTTAAAATAATGTGTTCATTTGTTTATGAAAAATCTTCCTTGTACATTTTTATTTTGTAGGAATACACTGATAATAAAGTGCAATGCTTGAGGAAAAAGTGCGTATGGTATTTCCCAGTTCAATGTGTGGCCATGTTTATTAATGGTCAGCATACAGAAGTATATTTGAGAGGAAATCAAGAACAAATAATTCCTGCACATTTCCTAGATTAAACTTTTCCTGTGGTATACTACATGAAAATATTAGGCTTGTGAACTTTCCTCTAATGTGTTCTACTCTGTAAAAATCTCTTACCATATATTTATGTATGTGTGTCTATATCCATACATTTACAGACACATATATTATACAAACACATAAATAATTTATATATTTATATTTATATCCATATCTATATTTATATGTATGTTTGCAATGTTGTTTGTTTACCATTAAAACATTTAGTTTTATATAGTCCTTTAATTGCTCCACTTCTGGTCTGCCCTCCCATATTTCCACATCCCTTTCCTCCTCTTCCATCTCCAAGAGGATGTTTTTCCCCACCAGACCTCCCCACTCCCTGGGACCTCAAGTATCTCCAGTGTTAACTGTGTATTCACCCACTGAGGTCAGCCAAGGTAGTTAGTTCTCTAATGTCAGGGGCCTCAGACCAGTTTATTCATGCTGCATTGTTGGGGGCTCAGTGTTTGAGAGATCGCAGGGCTCTGGATTAGTTGAGAATGCTTGTCTTTCTATGGGGTAGCTCTCCTCCTCACCTTGTTTTAGCCTTTTTCTAGTTCAACTACAGGGGTCCCCAACTTCAGTACAATGGTTGGGTGTAAGTATCTGCTTCTATCTTATTCAACTGCTTGTTGGACCTTTCAGATGACAATCATGCGAGACGACTGTCTGTAAGCACACCATAGCCTGAGTAATAGTGTCAGGCCTTGGAGCCTCTTTTTAAGTTGGATTCCATGTTGTGACAGTCACTGAACCTCATTCTCTTCTCCATTTATGTCCCTGCAATTCTTTTGGACAGGAATAATTCTGAGTCAGCTTTTGACTGTGGGATGGCAACCCCATCCCTCCACTTGTTGTCCTGTCTTTCAATTGGAAGTGGACTGTACAAGTTTCCTCTCCCCACTGTTGGGCATTTCATCTAAGGTCCCTCCCTTTAAGTCATGAGACTCACTCACTGCCCAGGTCTCTGGTATGTTTTAGAGGGTCCCCCCATTTCTAAAACCCCGAAGTTACATATTTCCATTAGTTCTGCTAGCCCTCATGTCTTCTCTCCCGTCTTCTCCAACTCCCATACTGATCATGTTTCCCTCTTTCCCTCCCCCTGTCCTCTCTCATCCAGTTCCCTCATTCCTTCTGCCACCCTTTATTTATTTATTTTTTTTTTATTTTCCGTCCCAAGTCCTACTGAGGCATCCTCACTTGAACCCTTCTGCTTATCAATCTTTTTCAGTTCTGTTGATTGTATCCTGAGTATTAGGTAATTTTTTGGCTAATATCTACTTATCAGTGTGTACATCCAATAAATGTGTTTTGGATTTAGGTTTCTTCCCTCATGATGATATTGTCTAGTTTCATCCATTTGCCTGTAAAACTCATTCTCAATAGCTAAGTAGTATCCTGCTGTGTAAATGAACTGCAATTTTTGTATTCATTCTTCCATTGTGGGACATCTGGGTTTTTTCTAGCTTCTGGCTATCACAAATAAGGCCAGTATGAACATAATGGAACATGTGCCCTTGTGGCATGGTGGGGCAATTTTTGTGTATATACCCAAAAGTGTCCTCAGGTAGATCTATTTCCAATTTTCTGAGGAACTTCTAGATTTAATTCCACGGTGGTTGTACCAGTTTGCAATTCCACCAGAAATAGAGGAATGTTCCTCTCTCTTCACATCCTTGCTAACATGTACTGTCACCTGAGGTTTTGATCTAAGCCATTGTGATTGGTGTAAGGTGGAATTTCAGGGCGTTCTGATTTGCATTTCCATGATGACTAAGGACTTTGAACATTTCTTTAAGTGCTTCTCAGGCATTTGAGATTCCTCTGTTGTGTATTCTCTGTTTAGCTCTATACCTCATTTTGGATTGGTTTGTTTGGTTTTTTTGGAGGTTAGTTTCTTGAGTTTTTATATATTTTTGGATTATCAGCCCTTTATCAGATGAGGAGTCAGTGAAGGTAATTTTTCCCAATCTGTAGGTTGCCAATTTGCCTTATTGACTATATCCTTTGCCTTACAGAAGCTTTTCTTCTTCATGAGGACCCATTTCTCAGTACTTGTTCTTAGAGCATGAGCTATAGTTCAGTTTAGGAGAGTTCCCTGTGTCCATGAGTGTAAGGCTCTTTCCCAGTTTCTCTTCTATTAGATTCAGTGTATTTTGTTTTATGCTGAGTTCCTTTCCACTTGGACTTGAGCTTTGTGCAAGGTGACAAATATGGATCTATTTTCATTTTTCCTACATACAGATTGCCAAACTGACCAGCACAATTTGTTGAAGATGCTTTGTTTTTATTCCATTGTATGTTTTTGACTCTTTGTCAAAGATCAATGTGCATAAGTCTGTGTGTTTATTTCTGGGTCTTCAGTTCTATTTTATTGATCAACCTGTCTGTCTATGTGCCAATACCATGCTGATTTTATCACTATTGCTCTGTAGCTTGAGGTCAGGAATGGTGATTTCCCAAAAAGTTCTTTTGTTGTTAGGATTTTTTTTCAGTATCCTCTTTTTGTTTGTTTTTCCATATGAAATTAAGAATTGTTCTTTTCATATCTTTGAATAATTGTGTTGGAATTCTAATGGGGTTTATACTCCCTTTCAGCACTTTCAGTCCTTCCTCTAATTTTTCTGTGGTCCCCCAGGCTCAGCCAACATGGTTGGCTTTGAGTAGCTGTATCTGTGTTAGTCAGGTGCTGGCAGAACCTCTCAAAGGACTGCCTCACTAGGATCTTATCTACAAGCTGTTTTTGGAATTTGTCATTTGCACTAGAATACCGGATTGGTGTCTGCAGATAGAATGGATCCCTAGCTAGAGCAGTCTCTGGATGGCCTTTCCTTTAGATCCTCTTGCTTTCATAGAATCTAGGACATTCTAACAGTTTCCCTCACCCCCCCCACACTGCTTTTTTATTTCTGTCCATTCTCTTTGCACTCTGGACCTCCCTCCTATCTCTTCCCATACCTGATTGTGGTCTCTCTTTTTCTTCCCCTTCCCCTCTCTCTCCCAGGTCCCTCTCACAATTATTTTGTTCCCCCTTCTAAGTGAGATTAAAGCATTGGCATTTCTTCTTAATTAACTTTCATGTCGTCTGTGAGTTGTATCATGGTTATTCTGAGCTTTTGGACTAATATCCACTTATCATTGAGTACATAGAATGGGTTTCGATTTGAGTATGGGTTACTTCACTCAGGATGATATTTTCTAGTTCCATCCATTTGCCTCCAAAATTTATGATGTATTTGTTTTTAATAGCTGAATAGTATTCCATTGTAAAAATATGCTACATTTTCTGTATCCATTCTTCTGTTGAGGGACATCTGTGTTGGTTCCAACTTCTATTATAAAAAAGGCTGCTATGATCTTAATTTAGCATGTGTTCTTGAGATATATAATTCATTCATTCAGCAGACAATTTTGTTCTTCTAATTTTCATCCTATTCTATGTTTTGCATAAAATACAAATTGATATTGGCATGTTTTTCTATTCTAGAAAGGCATATAGTAGACAGGTTTTCTTGTTTTAGTGTCCAACATATGTCACCATAGTTAGCCAATGGTATTTCCATGCTTTATATTTTGCATTATTACCTAGCTATAAATGTAAAATGAAATTCTGCTTGTAAATAATTACATTTTATTCCACTATAATATCACATAAAATATAAGTAATTTGAAAATAAATACAAAAGAGAAAAGAATGAAAATAGATATATTTAAAAAGTTGAAAATATATTGATCTCTTCATAGAAATCTATGATAAAACATATATGATAAAACTTTTCTGGTTGTAGAAACCGCGTAGTTGCTCAAACTATTTTAATTTTTGAATTGTTGACTTACTAAAAATATTATTAATACCATCTTTTTCTTTCTTAATATAGTCATCAAGGCATGTTA
Source organism: Rhynchomys soricoides (assembly GCA_019843965.1). Taxonomy (NCBI): domain Eukaryota; kingdom Metazoa; phylum Chordata; class Mammalia; order Rodentia; family Muridae; genus Rhynchomys; species Rhynchomys soricoides. The sequence goes on along the minus strand of JADRCH010000004.1, from coordinate 31,626,756 downwards.
AAATTTTTGTTTTAATCATTGTAAAATAGTATATTTTACATTCTTTTAAACAGTAAATAGTAGAAAAAAAAAGAAAAATTATGAGTGACTTAATAGTTTTTACATATTAACAATGAATTTAATGTTCATAGTATTATGTAAGTCATTTAATAAGTTCCAGAAAATGGGACTATTCTAACTCTAGCATTTTTTAAAATAATTTTTCTTGAGTTTTACTTTATATACCTATATACAGTCAAACTGTATTTCTGTAGAGTGGGGAAGGGAGTTCATCGAGTCTGTTTTAAGATGTCAGAAATAATATACCTCTCAAAACTTTTAATGTGACAGCCTGTCAATGTGAGTTAAAACATAGTGATCCACAATATGAAAAGATAGAATCTACTTCATAAAGTTTTTCTCTGATATCCATAAGCATGCTATGTCATTCATAGGAAATAATGCTATGCAAAAAATAAACATATCTCTTTATAGATTTCATTGTTCTCTTTTCATATGTAGACTAATGTTGAAGATTTCTAGTACTAGTCAGAGTAAGTGATTACCATTGTTTTTAGACTATTGAAATATAAAAATCAGTTGCCAATATATGATGATATATACTCACACTATGACTATTAAGAGTAAATATTTTAAACAGTTTAATCATAGATTAGATGATGTTTCTTCATTTAAAATTTCAGGACATGTATTAAGGCTGTGAAGAAAAGGAAACTATGCTATAATTTTAAAAACATAACTCACTCCTTCCTCCTGTAATACTTTCTGTACTGTGCAAAAAAAAAAGAAAAAGAACAAAGCACTTTGTTAGGGATAGACACAGATGGACACACAAAGTCAGAGTCATACACAGACACACAGACATAGGGATAGATTCACAAGACAGCCTTCAGGCAGACACAGATTCAGACTCATACTAGAGAGTCAGGATTAAAGACACAGACAGTATGAAACAGAGAATTCAAATCCTGACTTTTTCACAGTTAAATGACATCAAGCAAAAGTTTTCTGATGACCTTTCTTGATGCAACTGAGAGACATTATTGATGACTTTGAGTTTATTAATAATGCATTCAAAGTGACCACAAGGGATAGCTCAACATGTGTAAATCAATAACTGTCATCCACAACATAGAAGATTCAAGGTCAGGAACCACATGATGATCTTGTTAGCTGCAGAGAGGTCTTTGATAAAAGCCACAGCCCTTTGTGATGAAAATTCTGGAGAATCTCGGAAGACATGGGACATTTCTTGATATAACAAATCCATCGAATGGAGCAAGGAGAATGGTGACTTCACTCTAAATAGTTAAGTCTTTTTAATGTGAAAAAAAGAACAACTTTGTATTAAGCAGTGGCAATATTGAGACAATAATTTATTAAAATATGTTGAATTACATAAATTAATTTTAATTATTATTTTTATCTTTTACTTCCATTTTTAATATCATTGTTGTCTATGTGTGTGACTTTGTGGTCACAGGTAGATATGCCTTCCATGGTTGGCATGTGAAGGTCAAAGGGCAACTTTTGGGTGTCTCTTCTTGTTTTTTGAGGTAGGTTTGGACTCATTTCTTTCATGCTGCTTATTCTATTTTAATAATCCTATGAGCTACAAGGCAATTTGTCTTTCTCTGCCTTCCACCTTGTAACTGAACTACTGAGATTCCAGTTGTAATCATCAGGGATTTTATGATTTCCAGGACTAGAACTCACATCCTCAGGGTTGTGCAACCAGTGGTTGACACACAAGTCAAGAATCCTGTATCTCAAAAGAAGTGAATTGTGTACGTTATGACTCTAATTGTAGAAAAATATAAAAGAATTTTTCTGTATATTCTCACTGTGTGTAAATATGTGTAGTCATTTGAGAACATAATGACTGATGTATAGAACCACTTTACCTGATGGCATCATGAATACTGCTAAAGATGAGATTCCAAAATGATACAAAACCTTAGGGCTTAAAGTTTCCACTTTGAGAAAGATTCATCCTTCAGGAGAAAAATAATGGGCAAGAAGCTCAGAGAATGCCATTGAGAAGCTGCTGCTAATACTGTTGTAGGTAGCCACATAAGTGTAATGTCCAGATATTCAGAGTCAATATAGGAAGTACCCCTATTCTTAAAATTTATCTATATATCTAATTTAGAATAACACAGATTGCATTGTAATTTTCTTTGTAATAACATACTATAATTACTTGATATTATTAAATATATATAATTTATATATTTATTTTAAAATTCATTATAATATATGCAATAATTATGTTGACTCAGTGCTCTTTTTATTTCAATAGTCTTTTTCTGTGTTTCTGGGGATGCCTCGTGTTTCACTATAATTTAGTATAAAATGTAACAATGTAAGTGTAGTCTCATTTTTACTCATTGTTTTTCCCCAGGTGTTCAATAATAGCAACTTTAAATCCTCACATTTATGACAGTTCTACAATGATGAGTCTAGTTTATCTTCTGCAAACTGCAAAGGTTAAAACAAAGAAAACAGGGATAAAGTAATTTTCTTTGAGATAATGTCTTTTAAGTCATTTTCTTTTATATGTGAAATTAATTAAACCAGCTAGATTGAAAGTTGATATATGGAGGATTTTATTCCTTTTGCTTAATGTAGCATATTATTTCTCTGTGAAAAAAAATGTTCAGTTGTAATTTTCCCTTTATTTTTTCATTTTAAATCATCTATAATTTTAGTTGATGATATACTACATTGTATAAAATGCTCTCTTCTCTGTCATGTATTTGGTATACAGATAAAGTATTTCCTCGTATCATTTAAAACTCAGCCTGACATAACTATACCAAACAGATTATTCTATGATAACAAATGCTATGTTAAATTTACATTTTTGTAGCTAATAGACAGATGCCAAAAAATATAACTTGGAAATTACAAAGTACCTTTCTTCGGAAAGTTTTCTTGATGCAGAAGAAAAAGAATATTCTTCTGTGTCCAGAATATTTGGAAAGAAAAACTATTTTATTATATCTCATAATTACAACCATTTTTTCTGTGCAATTTTATGCTGAATAATTCAATTTAAATAGAGATGGAAGTAGTATTATTTTTCATCATTTTAATACTTTAAAGGCTTAAGTATTACATTTGGAGATATATAAGAAGTTATAGTATTAAAACATTGTTAAAATATATAGATTTGTTATTAAGGGTCTGATAGATTTTTCATAGACTACCTTGCTAACTCACATTAAAGCTATTCTGTGTAAGAGTTCATATTGTATTTTGTATTTATTTGCTTTGGATAATTTAAATTCTTTGCCTATGAAGTCCAATATCTGAGTAAATAATATTTAAGTATTGTGTAAAGAAAAAATACTTCCATTAACTAAAAGGAGACAAAATATGTTAGTAATTACCAGAAGATTTATTTTAAATCTCTAATTTTCTGTGTTATTCACAGGTTTTTTTTCTTCTCTTATACATTACATCCCAATGGCAGTTTCTCCTACCCCCATTCTACCAAATCCCTTCCTGACCCTTACAGATCCCCCAGAACTCTTCCTACTCTCTATTAAAAAGAAACAAAACAGCAGGCCTCTCAGGTTTATCCACCAAATATGACCCAAGAAGATATTCTCAAATAAATTTGTTAGAATATCAAAAAACTATTTTCCTAGAAAATTCAAACTTCATATTTATAATTTTTCTAAGAATATAGTTTTGCATTTTTAACATTTCACATCCACCTTTAAGCAAATACGTCATTTTTGGAAGTCTTTATTAAAATCATTTTTAAATCATTTTAGTAAGTTTTTAAAATATTTGTTGCATTGCCACTAGGTGGAACCAGTAAACTTTGTAATTTATACTAATTCATTTTTTTCTTTATGTATATTCTGATAAACTCTTCAACTAAAAGTCATGGAACTATTTCAGCATTGAAATTTATTAACTATGATCACAATTACAACTTAATTTCAAGTCTAACAATATTTTGGGAAAATATTATTTCAAAAATAAGGAAAAAATCATCACCAAATATAAAGTTATTTTGACAGAGTAAATGCCATTTTTTAGCAATGAGAAAGGATGATTAAATCATATGTTAAAACTGCATCAATATTTTTAATGTAAAATGTTAAATTGTATTTCTATAGAAGTATGAAAATTTCAAAAATATTTGTACACATTTTTAGACTCAAAATAATTGGTAGCTATTATATATAAAATAATTGGTAGCATGAGATAAAATTGCTTTTAAGGTTACCTATAACAGTCCATTATGTATTAGTAATTTTACAAGAAATTAATTTAGTAGGATTAATATTGACTACTCCTATAAAGTACAAGTTATGGATATGTTTTATGGGAATGATAATCTTTGTTCTTATTTGAGTTCCAAACATGAACCCACAAGGTTTTAAAGCATATTTCCTAAGCCATAGACAAACAAATCAACTTGGCTAAAATCACACACAATAACAAATGAAAACATCATTAATGAATATGAGAAAATGACATGTGTGGAGTAAAGTGATTGCATCAGAAATAAAAGGGGACAAGAGATTAGGGACGACAGTAAGAAGAATGCACTTATTTACAAGTACGACATTGTTCAAGAAAAATTGAACAAATAGAAATAAAACATTAATGATAATGGTAGAAGGAAAAAAAAGCATAAATGCCAGATTTGCAAAATATTGATGACAAGGTAAGCTATTTCCTCACAAGGAAGATATTGGTAATGTAATAGAGAGTCTCACAAAGAGGAGATGAAGCTTCAAAATAGTAAAAGACGAAGGACAGAGGGAAAAGAAGAGCTGTGAAATGTCTCTCTAAAAGGCTACAGGTCCCCCAACAACTGGAGGAGAGAATCCTGTTTTCATAATTGGGCTGTCTTGTCTGGCCTCAGTATGTACCTAGTCCTACAGTGACATGATGTGCTAAGGTGGGCTGGTACCAGGTGTGTGTGTGTAGGGGGGGGTGTCTCACCCTCATCAGATGAGAAGGGGAGAGGCAATGGAAAGAGAGGTTGTGTGATGGGAAGACTGGGAGAAGATGGGCTGTCTGTGAACTATATTTAAACTGAATAAATAAACAAACAAATGAAAAGAAAACAGAAACCTGGGTATATTAGAATGGGAGACATTATGCTTCACAGTTATAGAAGGCTGTATTCTGCGCTTAATATGCAGAGAGATGCCGATTTTCTACTAAGACTGTGTAGAATCCCTCAATTATCCCTTCATGCCCCCCTGTTGAGGGATGGGGTCACTCCATCCATCTAAAAAATATTAACACAGAATTGCTCCTTTCTTAAGGAGATGCAGAAACAAAGAGTGGAGAAAAGACTGAAAGAAAGGCCACCCAGTGACCACCCTACCTAGGGAATCCTTCCCATCTGCAGAAACCAAACCCAGACAGTATTGCTGATGGCAAGAAGGGCTTGATGACAGGAGTCTGGTATAGCTGTCCCTGATAGGCTCTGCAGAGCCTGACCAATATAGATTTGGATACTTGCAGCAAACCATCAGATTGAGCATGGGGACCCCAATGGAGGAGTTAGAGAAAGGACTGAAGTAGCTGAAGGGGTTTGCAACCCATAGGAAAAACAACATTATCAATCAACCAGACCTTCCTCAAAAAACTCCCAGAGACTAAAAACCACCAACCAAAGAGTACAAATGGAGGGACCCATGGCTCTAACTGCATTTAGCAGAGAATGGCCTTATCTGGCATCAGTGAGAGGGTAGGCCCTTGGTACTGTGGAGGCTTGATGCCACAGCTTACGGGAATGCTAGGGTGGTGAAGCAAGAGTAGGTGGGGGAGTAGGGGAGCATCCTCATAGAAGTAGGGGGAAGAGGATGGGATTGGTAGTTGGTAAAGGGAAAACTGGGAAGGGGGATAACACATGCAATGTAACTAAATAAAATAACCAAAAAAAGAATAATTACGTATATTCTTATCACTTTTACACTGAAAAATTCAGTATCAAAGTTTTGTCTGGTTCCTCAGATGGCTTTTTCATAAAAGATAAGGTTTGATGTGTTCTGTCATCTAGAAAACATGGAACAGGCAACTGGAGGGAATCATTGTAGCTTCACAAGGAAGGAAGAAGAAGAGGAGAAGGAGGAGGAGGAGGAGGAGGAAGAGGAGGAGGAGGAGAAGGAGGAGGAGGAGGAACGTGTTAATCAAAAGAAACATAGATGTTACCTATGCCCTTTATTTATGAGGGTACCAGTTTCATTCTTGAGAACCCAAATTTTGACATATTATTCTATTGTCACATTAGAGCTAAAATTATCCATATGAATTTGAGAATTTAACCATACTCTGTGTCTAAATAAAGTAGTAGAGAAACAATTTCCCTCTGTTGTTTTAAGAACAAGAACAGAAGCCTAAAAGGTAGAGGGTTGTTGAAGTTTGGCAAATGACAAAGACACTTGCACAAAAGTAGGCTTGAAATCCTTTGTTCAATTAGCAACAAAGGTGTTGATGATATAAGCCATTAACAGTGCCAAAATGTAGTGAAATTCTAGCATGGATTTTCCATGTGTTAGTATTCAAATGAATAATTTTCCAAAGAATTTTAATTTTTTACTGCTTCAGATAGAATAAACAACTTTAAATTGTTAGGAAGTCAAGGCATAAAAAGACACAGCATAACAGATGCAATGGTTGTATAAGGTTGGTATTATTATATGGTAGAACTTGTGTGAAAATTTGATTGATTTATCTTTGCTAGCACTTAGAACATTCTAAAGGCATTTGGCTCTAGTAATTTGAACGCACTTTGACTTTCTTCATAACCTGTAATGGTTGTTTTATGGAACTGACTAGTAAGAAACCTGGAAAAAAGTATGGAAAATTGGTAAGAAGATTATTTATGGAAACTGTTCAAAGTTTGATATATCATTGATTTATCATGGAGTAACGGAGCTGGTACATATAATAATATAATATGATTACTTTACATACCCAGATAAAAGTAGTCATTTATTTACAAAACTCCAATGTGTGTATGAACAGAAGTCCAGAATGGAAGAGCTACTTAATTAGATGAGGATTTGTATGTAAGTATATTTACAGAGATAATAAAAGTTATTGCATTATGCTGAGATATATGTAAAAGGTTATAAATGTTCTTAGGCATACATAAGAAGGAAGAGTAGAAGAGAAGAAAACATGAGCACTTGAGACTGATAATATTGCCACATAGTAATGTTTGAACATTTCAAAAGAGTTGATGAGCTACATATACTTTCAAGAGGGTTAAATATAAATTATGCAGCTATATCAAAATAAACTTGTGCTTTTTGTCTTGGTCTATCTAAAAATTTACTTTTCTATTTTTAATATGAAAATACTATTTAATTCTGCACTAAATGAAAAGAAGCTATTTAGGAACTCTATTTCTTTTAAATGTTTGAGTGACTACGGAAGACATTTTCTTTAAACATGATAATATAGAAATAAAACGTATCTATAACAATGTTTATAATTAAGTAATAGTTAAAATCATCTGTTTATGATATACATATGTAATACATTACTTAGACTGGTAGAATAAAGGAAAATTCCATCCATCCACCTGAATCACAAGAGTAAGTAGGTCCTCTTGTACAAAAGTTAAAACTGCTCATGACACTACATAGAACATGCGTAAGCCACTGTGTCTCCATTTGATCAGAAACTGTTTTTATTTTGTTTTGTTCTTTTTAGTGACAATATTAACAAGCAAGAAGTTGACCTTAGCACATAAACCCTATGACCATAGATGTAACTACTACTTTCTTATTTAATTTTGTATTTATGTCTCATCATCCAAAGAAGAGTTGAAAAGACAGAATCATCATCAGCAATGGTGACCTGACTAAGTACCAAAATCCAAATATTAACTGTGGAATTGAGAAGTCAATATCTTTGTTCTTTTATGGTTTAAGAGAAAATTCAGAAAAGTTATTTCTAAATAATCTAAAAGTTTATGTAGTCTTCACTGGTTGCACGAAAACAAGAAAGATTCTGGTTATTGTGCAACTCACAAAAGAGCCCTTAAGATTACAATTCACAGACCACATGAATCTTAAGAAGAAGGAAGACCAAAGTGTCGGTGCTTCAGTCCTTCTTAGAAAAGGGAACAAAATACGCATGGGAGCAAATATGGAGACAAGGTGTAGAGCAGAGACTGAAGGAAAGGACATGTAGAGACTGCCCAACCTGGGGATCCATCCCATATACAGTCACCAAATCCTGACTTAATTGTGGATGCCAAGAAATGCTTGCTGAAAGGAGCCTAATATAGCCGGCTCCTGAGGGGCTTTGCCAGAGCCTTACAAATACAGAGTGGGATGCTCACAGTCCACCATTGGATTGAGCATGGGGTCTCCATTGGAGGAGTTAGAGGAAGGACTAAAGGAGCTAAAGGGGTTTGCATTGTCATAGGAAGAACAACAATATCAACAGAGCAGACCCCCCCAGAGCTCCCAGGAACTAAGCCACCATCCAAGGAGTACACATGGCTCCAGTTGCATATGTAGCAAAGGATGGCCTTGTCAGGCATCAATGGGAGGAGAGGTCCTTAGTCCTATGAAGGCTCAATAGTTGCCCTAGTGTAGGGGACTTGAGGACAGGGAGATGGAGTGGGTAGGTGGGTGGAGGAACACCCTCATAGAAGCAAGGGCAGAATGATGGGATAGGGGTTTTCCAGGAGGAGGAAAACTTGGAAAGGGGATAACATTTGAAATGTAAATAAAAATATTATATATAATACATATATATATATATATCATACCACAGTTGGGGGGTAAAAAGGTTCAAATGAATCAAAATTAAAGTTAAAAGTCAGAGACTTCAATCAAAATATTTTGATAAGGCTTTGCCATAAAAAGAGCACATCCTCTTCCAAAAACACTGCTTACAGTATGGAGTTTAACTATTTCTGAATTTTTTAATTAAATCATACTGCAAATCCACACGACCATTGTGGATCAATTAAAAATAAAAAAAACAAATGGTGAAAGATGATTTACCCAGGTGTTTGCCACATATTTAAAACCATGACAACCTAAATAACCAGGTAGAAGCTACCCTTCAAAACACAAATCCAATTACGTATTGAATATTTAACACAGTGAACAATAAAGGCAGTGGAAAACAGAGGTAACATGGGATACCGACATGGAATAGAGGGAACAAGGACATCGCCTCTGGTTTAAAACACCAGCAAAGCAAACATGGAGTTGTTAACTTAGCCATAATTCAACAGATATTAACACACTAAACTGCAAATACCCAAACCTAGAAGTAATATATATATATTTTATATGCATATACATAATAACTCAAGTAGATACTGTGTTAAATTTTAATACATCAAACCTTCATGAACATAAGGTCATTACTACCCACTCTGAAAAATTCATGTGAGTTCTAGTAATGTCAACTACAAGGAAAGGTAAGAGCAAAAACTTGTGAATGTTCTGCTATCATATAAGTGATGTATCTGTTTTTTAATCTTGCTATTGGAAATGCAGACAATGTTTATACTTATGTTTTATTTCTTGAGTGCATAAACTATTGTTAATGTTAGCATTTTAGGTATCAATTCTAGAATAACTTGTAGTTATATGCATTAACACAGTGTGTTCATCTTTCTTAGCTCTATGGAAATAAATATTACCTCTGCTTTGATTTGAGTGTATCTGCTACAAACATTTCTTCCCAAACACTTTGAGGCTCGTGCTTACTGTTTTGAGTTTTGTGGAAATGAGTTCGGTACAATTGTTTCTTCATGAAATATCTTACTTAAAACTAATCCAAGCGATCAATATGTTAAAGCATATATCAGACTTAAACTTTTATATGAATTCCAGTTAATCCATCTGCACTGGCATTACTTTCATTCATTCAACTCTGGGAAGGTCATTCATTGGAATTGGATATCTTTCTCTTTTTCTTAACATTTAACTCTTTTGAGACAGGTTTTATCACTGAATCTGTAGCTTAGTGATAGGCTTGATTAGCTTGCCAGTGATCTCTTAAAATCTGACTTTTTAAAAAAATATTTTATTTATTTACATTCCAAATGTTGCCCACTTCACAGTCCCTCATATCAGAGTTCTTCATTCCATCACCATTCCCCTTGCCTCTGAGATGATTCTTCCTCACCCCCCAATCCCCACTTTATCTCCCCTAAACCCCTTGTATCACCCTTCCCTAGGGCATCAAATCTCTACATGATTAGGCACATCCTCTCCCACTGAGGTCAGACAAGGCTGTCCTCTGCTACATATTAACCCATGTGGTGAGTTGATAATAGATCCAGTTTCCAGAATTAAAAAAAAAGAAAAAAAAATGAAGCTTAAACCATTGATTGGTTGGTTTTATGGTAGGCGTTTTGGCTGTGTATATTCATCCTTACTTTGCCTGTTTTGGGAAGTTAAAGTTCTTTTTCAGAGTTTTAGGGAATCTTACCTTATTTTCTTACTTATTGAAGAATTCGACAGAGCCTCAGTATTCACACCTAGTTGCTATAAAGCCCAGCATTCACTTTAGCTTAGAATAATTAAATCCTAGAGTTTATGGATAAAGGTGAAATGCACTGAACAGCATGTTCCTGGAAACCTGAGTCGGGAAGATGAATAAATGAAGAGAGGAAAGACAAACAAACACATATATCCAGAAAAGCTAGGGTCAAATTGCCTCAGTATATTGTCATAGGGTAGCACCAACTCTTAGAATAGGAGTAGAATCTAGGTAATTTTTATTATGTACAAGACAGGTAATGGAGGAATTTAGCTTGTCTTAATAGGAGGTCTCATAAGTACAGCAATCTTATACTGTAAACATCTGAGAAGAGAAAGTAGCAGATGCTAATTAAAAAAACAAAAACAAAATCTGGTCAATTATTTCTAAGCACTCACACTTCTACCAGAGAAAGGTGTTTTTGTTTTTTTGTTTTTGTTTTTGTTTTTTGTTTTTTGTTTTTTGTTTTTTCAGTCTGTAAGGCTTTGACAATTTTACTCGAGCCTGAGGCCATGGTCTTAGAATAATTGTGCACATGTTTACAATCCACATTCAGTTAGGACTTCATTAACTCATTATATATTTGCTTGGGGATTCAACAACCTACTATAAATTATGCTCACCCAAGGTAATGTTATTTTATCCCAAGGCTTGATGTTTTATGTAGAATATTTATATAGACAAAACAATTCTTAAGAATGATTAGTTATTATATTAATATGTGTATTTGTATGTTACATTTCTATGATATGCATGTATGTATGGATGTGTATATCTGCTAGTGTGTGTGTGAGAGAGAGAGAGGAGACAGGAGAGAAAACGCATGTGTTATGATACACATGTAGATATAGATAAACAAATCAAACCTGATGCTGGAATCACACCTTAAGCTTCCTGAGATTCCTTTGTCTTTCATTTCCTTTGTATAGTAGGAACACTGTGAGTTAGAGTTTCATACCACTCAGCCAGGCTATATATCTTCTGGGTATTCAAACATAAGCCCCAGTGTTTGTGTGGCAAATGCCCTGCATACTGAATCATACCCAAAGATCAATCTGTGACATTTTAATGAGAAAATTTCAAACAGTTTAAGTCTCTGCTAAGACACGGTTGTGCATAGTTCTGAGAATGTATTCTTGTTTTGTTACCCAATATTGTATTATCTAGAAATGGCATTGTGTTCTATCAACAATAGATTATTTCATGTTGTGACTGTTAACATTTATATCTCCACTTAGTAAATTTCTTTTTATTAAATGAGAATTCAGTAAATTAACTAGATTGGATCTAATCTGTAAGGAGACATTCAATTAAGTGCTCTTTCTTAATGAATGAGGAAACAGCTATAACCATATACCTTCTGGAAGTAAAATGATAAATAAAAGAGAAATCAACATGCACGTTGTGTATAATTTATTTTTAAAACTTAATTTCCAACCTAATTATTTATTTATGTTTTATATGACAATTTTTTAATGAATGGTCAATAAATATAACTTGGATATAAAAGCTGTTTTACTTCAGATTTATTGGGTCCAATGACCTTGTAGTATATCTAATGAATGATTTTAAATCAATACATTTCAGACTTTCTTAACACTAAGAGGTGAGTAACTCAAATTGGATATAGAACATATGCATTTGGTAAAAATGTTCTTTTTTTTTTGTTATTATCAGTGGTAGAACTAAGAACATTGTATCTATTGGCTAAGAGCTCTATTACCAGTCGAAATGTTCAGTTCTGTGAGTACTATTCAACAAGCTTCCACATAATCATCATTTTGCAGATACACTCATTTTTAAAATGATAAAAATATAAATATTTTAAAAATAAAATATCTGAAAGCCACATTTAATTGATCAATCTGGTTTTAGATGCTGGCTTCAAATTGTTTGAGCTTTGTAATTTCATGAGGTCCCATTTGTTGATTCTTGATCTTGGAGCATAAGCTTAGTACCCATGTGTTCGAGACTTTTGCCCACTTTCTCCTCTATTAGATTCAATGTATCTGGTTTTATGTGGAGGTCCTTGGTCCACTTTGACTTGAGTTTTGTACAGGGAGATAGGAATATATCAATTCACATTCTTCTACATGTAGACTGACAGTTAAACGAGCACCATTTGTTGAAAATGCTGTCTTTTTTCCATTGGATGGTTTTATCTCCTTTGTCAAAGATCAAGTGACCATAAGTGTATGGGTTCATTTCTGGGTCTTCAATTCTATTCCATTGATCTACCTGCCTGTCACTGTACCAATACCATGCAGTTTTTATCACTACTGCTCTGTAGTACAGCTTGAAGTCAGGGAGGCTGATTCCCCCAGAAGTCCTTTTATTATTGAGAATAGTTTTTGCTATCCTGGCTATTTTGTTATTCCATATGAATTTGATAATTGCTCTTTCTAAATCTACGAAGAATTGAGTTGGAATTTCGATAGAGATTGCATTGAATCTGTAGATTGCTTTCAGTAGGATGGCCATTTTAACTATATTAATTCTGTCAATTCATGAGCATGGAAGTTCTTTCCATCTTATGAGGTCTTTTTCGATTTCTTTCTTCAGAGATTTGATGTTTTTGTCATACAGATCTTTCATTTGTTTGGTTAGAGTGACACCAAGACACTTTGTATTGTTTGTGACAATTGTGAAGGGTGTCATTTCCCTAAATTCTTTCTCAGTCTGTTTATCCTTTGAGTAGGGAAGGCTACTGATTTACTTGAGTTAATTTTGTATCCGGCCACTTTGCTGAAGTTGTTTATCAGCTTTAGTAGATCTCTGGTGGAGTTTTTCAGGTCACTTATATATACCATCATATTATCTGCAAAGAGTGATATTTTGATTTCTTCTTTTCCAATTTGTATCCCTTTGACCTCCTTTTGTTTTCTAATTGCTCTAGCTAGAACTTCAAGTACTATATTGAATACATAGGGAGAGAGAGGGCAGCCCTGTCTCATCCCTGATCTTAGTGGTATTGCTTCTAGTTTCTCTTCATTTAGTTTGATGTTGGTCACTGGTTTGCTCTATATTACTTTTACTAAGTTTAGGTATTTCCTTGAATTTTTGATATTTCCAAGACTTTTATCATGAAGGGATGTTGAATTTTGTCAAATGCTTTTTCAGAACCTAATGAAATGACCATGTGGGGTTTTTTTTTCCTTTGAGTTTGTTTAATTAGTGGAAATATTGATGGATTTCCAGGTATTGAAACATCCCTGAATCCCTGGGATGAAGCCTAATTGATCATGGTGAATGCTTGTTTTGATGTGTTCTTGGATTCAATTTGCAAGAATTTTATCGAGTATTTTTGCATCAATATTCATAAGGGAAATTGGTCTGAAGTTTTCTTTTTTTGGTTGGTTCTCTACATTTATCCTGTATTCTACACTAATGACCAGCAGCTGTCTACTTGTGACAGCATGTGTTTCCTTCCTTCTTCCTCAGTGTAACCAGGACCATTGCATACCAAAATGGACTGGAGAGAGGGAAACATAACCAAGTAGGTGGCTATCTTCCAGGATCACAGTTCATAATCAGTGGTTGAGCATGAAACACACACAAAGAGAATTGAAGAACTTTTCATTACTGTGGGGTGGGAGGGGGAGAAAAGCAAAATTTATGGCCCTTGGAAGCTGGACAAGGTCTCAGGTATAAGCTTTATGTGACTGTGTACCATTAGGTACATATTAAGTAGGGGTGTTGGCTACATACTCAAGGATGTATGGTCCCAGAAAAAAAATTATAAGGTAAAACAATGGTTGAAGCCTGATAAAAGTCAGAGTAAATGAATCCTTATTAGGGCCAATGGTGGGAGTACTGGTTTTATGGCACCAGGTTGGGAACAGAGTGGTAGTCAACTCCTACCATACTCATGTTTGAGGTATCTGAATCCCAGATATGTGGAAGAGTTTGACATTCCCCTATAACCTGAGCCAATAGGAGAGAATTTTCACTTCATATTATAAACTGAGTCATATAGCTATTGCTAGTGAGGTTACACTCATATAGTAGAGAAATAACTGGCAGTTTCTGATATATAACTGACACTGGCACTATTGTAAATCTCTACAACTGCTAACTGCATTCTAAATACAGAATCTTATATACACGGGTAAGCCTTACTTTTTCCCAACACCAAATAAGCTTCATTTGTCATGTATTATGATTGTTGCAGAAATCTAAAACTAATCAAAATATAGATAATAAATTACAATGGTTGCCCCAAATCCATTTTTTTTTATCCTTCTCACAATCCTTACATCTAAAGCTCTAAAACCATGAGAGAATGAAGATTAGGGCATTTCCCGAGAGATAATATATTTTATAATTAACAGGAAAGCAACATCACATGAATTATATGTAATGATAAGAGTTAAAGAAGAGTCATCAGTTTAAGATCAACTGAAAGACAGAACAATAAGAGTTAGTGAGCAAAGAGAGAGGGATAAAATGATGTAAAGCAATACTCATTTATAGATTTACAATATACTTGTATATATAATAAAAATGAATATATATTCAGATATACTATTACTATCCATTTCAAATGAATTTAAAAAATTTGCACATGTAAAATTAGCTTTAATCATTACATTATTCATTGAAGAAACAGACTATATATATATATATATATATATATATATATGTAAGGTAAAATTGGTTTTGAGATAATTAAAAACAGAATCAATGCCATTCAAATTACTACAGTTTCAGAAGTTAAATGACACGTTTCTAGATAAATAATATATATTGTATTATTCTTAGAGATAAACAGAAGCAAACATAAGATATACAAAATATCATGGTTTTTCTTAAAGTTTAGTATTATGCAAGTTGCTATTTATATCTGAAGATTGGAAAATAAATGTTGGCTTAGTCTGGGTTTCGCTGTTGTGAAAAGACACCAGGAATAATGCAACTACTTTTTTTTTTTTTTTAATGCAACTCTTACAAAGGAAAAACTGAATTTGGGGCTGGCTTACAGTTTAAGAGGTTAAAATCTTTTATAATCATGATGGGAAGAAGTGCAGCATGTAAAATAGACAAGTTACTAAGGAAGGAGTTTGAAAGTTCTATATCTTGATCTGTGATCTGAAGATGAGACTGTCTAGGAATTTTTATCCAGCAATATAACTGCTCTGAAAAGGGATCACATTCAAAGTCTGTGTGATCCTGCTGGAATGCGGACAGGTCTTACATTTTTATTCCCTATGGTTGGAATACAAGCATACCATTTGTAGACACAATTAATCTCAAATCATGTATGTAAGGTTAGGTACTAGAAGGAAACAAGGAAGTTGGAACATAACATAACTGAGGAGCAGATAAAGTTACAAGTTAGATAAAGATTTGTCAGAATGAACCAGAACTAGGATACATCTAACCCTAAAGAGAACAGGACAGGAGAGAAAGGAGGCTTAAAAGACTGGTGCCGAGAGGGGGGGAGGGAATTATGTGGCAATTTTATTTGGATCATTTTATGAGAGAGGTTTAATGTGAAGACAGAATGATCCAGAGAATGAGAAGGAGCCAGAGGACTAGAAAAATTGACAAAGGTGTTTTGTGGCCAAGAAAAACAATTCAATGAATAGCTGAGAGAATTCAATTTGAAACAGTACACTTGTAGGTTGGTTTGGGCCAGAAGATCTGATTTGAACCAGTCAGCCAAAGTTCAGGAAGAACTAGAAAGGTGATCTTATTTTGAAGTAAGCCTACTAGATGCCAATTACATGTGACAAATAAAAGTTTCTTTTACAGGAGACTATGTTGTGCATATAAGAGACCTCAAATCTCACCTTCAGAGTAATATTCTGCCTTCAGCAAGGTCATACTTACCAATAGTAGCACTTTCTATGGACCAAGCACTAAAACATTTGAGTCAATGGAGGCCAAACCTATTCAATTTGTATATAATATAATATAATATAATATAATATAATATAATATAAATTTATATTAATTTAATATGTATTTACAATATATATTAAAATATGCATTATATATTGTTATATTATGTTATTTTGTAATATATTTTATATGATGTATAAATAATATAAAATAGATGAATTTAGATTTTATTACATTCATGATATTACCTATTTACTACCTGATATTTTATATATTATGTATTAGTTATAATATATAATAATATAGAAATAATATACATTATAATATATACAATATATGATATATGATATATATTATTTTGTAATGGTATATTATATCACAGTATAATATAAATGCTTTATTTATTTACACATATTTCATAAAAACTGCATCCCCTTTCTTAAAAACACCTACTCTTGTGTTTCAGTTTCATTCATGCTCTTTATTGACTACACATATATATATTTATACATATCCATATATTATTAATATTCATATATTATATTAGAATAAATTAACATATGTGCCACTGTAACAATCTTGAAGATTTCATGTTGTGATGCTCAAAATTCTTGTTTGTATTTTCAGTGGGGAAGGAGTCTTCATTGCTTTCTCCTCTGAAAAACTGTTAGACTCCTTATCCAGTGAAAACTACTGTGAACATCCATAACTGGTCAAAATTCAGAGCTCATCCGAACATAAGAAATCCAGAAATATTTACTGCTTGGGACAACTCTATCAGGTCAGTGTCCTGTTTTATTTTTTCACTTTGTCCTCAGACAGGTAGAACAATTCAGGTCATATTTAACATCATTACTCAAACTTAGACTTTTTCTGAAATATTGAACTGTATTTTTATTGTAAGTATATCTTTGCTTTCATTCAGACTTTAATATATATACAAGGGTCTCTCTGCTTTCACTATTTTATCAAAGAGAGTCATCTGTTACAACTTCAACACTTTAAACCTGCTCCTCACTTCACCCTGACTTTTCTATTTCAGCATATGGAAACCAGAAGTATCTCATATTCTTCACACCGTTCATACTTACTGATTACACCCTTCCAAAGTGTTTCATTACATATGGAAAAGAAGAACTATTTTTAAAAGTGAAGTAAAAACCACCACGTTAGTTGAAGCACACCTAGCTCATTAAGCACCTTATCCAATATGCTCTCTTTCACATATTATTCTTGGTCTGTCATGGTTTTAGGTTATTTTTTACCTTTGAAAGTATTAGTTCTTAAGAAAAATTTACAATATTCCCTTCCCCCAAAGCATTCACCTTGTGATTCAGCTTCATCTAAGCTATACTTTAAATCGCTATATGCACATATATCTGCTGCTTAATTCATTTCATGTAGTGTCAGAAACTAGGTTCCATATATATTTTAATCATTTCTGAACCTAATGCCATATATGCTATTTGTAGTTTAACAATCTATCTATCTAAAAAACTGTGATGACACATTTTTTCAGTTCATTAATTCGAAAAGCTGTGTAATCACAGTAAAATTTAAATATTCCTCATTAACTATTATGCTAAAATAAGTAAATGTTCATGTATGTATAAATAACCAAAAGGAGACTCAAAGATATATATATATATATATATATATATATATATATATATACCACGAGGTGTACAAAAAGCTTAATATATAATAGAAAATTTTTTGAAGACTTAAGTAATATAAGATTCAAATCAACAAAAATTACATATAGTTTACTGGGTGTGCACACATGTGTATTTGTATCTATATGTATTTATAAGTGTGTTTGCCATGAATGCTGTATAAAGTATTTTCCTTTGTACATAAGATAATGGTTTATCAGTTTCCATTGAATTATTAATTGAGCTCATTTGTACAAGATTAAGCATTATATTCTAAAACAGATTCCAAATGATAAACAAGAGCAGTCTATTAGATCAATAAATCAGCTTATCAACCTCCAAATCTTGGAGACATAAACCAGAGAAGATACAGGTGTCAACAAAGTCAGACAATATTTCAGTCCTTCCCTTTTGAGGTTAGTGAGCACTTGAAGTGTGAAGGGATTTCTCTGTTAGGAACCTTGTATATGGTCAGAGAAACCATTGAATGTTGAGAGAATGGACTCTGAATAGTTTACAAACAGCAGGAAGGAGAATCATTTTAGAAAGACAAATTTTCTATTCCTATAAAGGAAGATTGTCATGAAGATCCACTATAGATGATCCAAATGATAGAGGAAACATTGTAGAACAAAAGGTTTCTTCTATATGCTTAAGCATAAATGCAAAGTAGTCTCTGTTGAGTTAAAAACAAATTTTATGAGGAGTCATTATAGTCTTAAATATTTGACATGAAAGCATTACCAAATTCAAAGTAAGTTTGCCAGTTGTAGCCAATTAAGAAGGGTCAGCCTGTTAAATTTCATATTTTTATTTAAATTTAACTATCCACAATTGTAACATATTTTCATGAAGGGATTCAAAATTAACAACATGAATAATCTACCAGAAAAGTAAATACACTAGAGACTTTATTTTTTGGTTATTTATTTATTTATTTATTTATTTATTTTCTTTGATTTTTTTTTTACACTTCAGATTTTATTGCCCTCTGTCCTGGTTCACCCTCAGACTGTTCCACATCCCATACCTCCTCTCCACACCCTGTCTCCTCAAGGATGTCCCTACCACTCACCTCCACCCTACCTGACCTCTAAATTCCCTGGGGCCTCCAGTCTCTTGAGGGCTAGGCTCATCTTCTCTGACTGAACCCAGACCTGACAGTCCTGTATAGGGTCACACTCTGCCTCAGTTTCTTCCAGCCTTTCCCTGTAGAAGGACCAGCAGTCTCAATTAACCTGGACCTCTGAGATCTCTCAAACACTGGACCACCAAACAGGCATCGTACACCAGCTGATATGATGCCCTATCACATATACAGCAGAGGAATGCAGGGTCTGTGTTCAGTCAGAGATGATTCACCTTACCCTCAAGAGACTGGAGGCCTAAGGGAGTATAGAAGTCAGGTGGGGTGTGGGGTGGGTATATCCTTGAGGAGTCAGAGGGGTAGAGAAGAGGTATTGGATGTGGAAAAGTTAGAGGGTGGAGAGTGGTGGGAATAAAAGCTGGAGTGTAAGTAAATAAATAAAGTAAATGAAGAATGACTAGAAAAATATTTTCTTAATGAGGAAATCAGAATCACTGTTTTGTATAATTAGAAAATAGTAAGTTTTATTGTTATTTGCATGCTTTATTTCTTGGAAGTTCTACATTGTTATTGTTTAAAATTCTTTAAAATATTTTGGCCATATTTATAATATTTTTACCAGAAAAATAAAATAAAAGAACAGAAAAAATAAAAAAAAAATATATGACAACTTCAAGGCATATATTGAGATTATGGCTGATTGAGATATGTAAAGAGACATATGCAGTTTGAATCACTTTCTACTGATTCTACATGTCAAAGCAAAGCTGCTCCAATTGGAACAACAGGAGGATTTGAAAATACTGGATGACAGGGTTTTTTTGTTTGTTTGTTTGTTTGTTTGTTTTTGTATTTGTTTTTATTCAAACTGTTTTTGATTAACAGAGTCCAGAATTAATGGAAAATTAAGTGCTACTGAATTTGAAGGTTTAGTGGACACAGGAGTTGATGTAACTATAATCTCCTGAGAAACTTGGAATCCACTGCAGTTATAAAAAAACATCATAGCAATGGATCTTCATAAGGACATTTGAGTTGTTAAGATTATATACATTTGATAATTATTTCTGTTGTGATAGTTAAACCATGTAAAACTTTTAACTTAAACAAAAAGTGAAAAGATACATTTTAAATCAGCAACATGGCTTCTCTTGCAAGGAATCACATTCAAAATCCTTCTAGTTGGAATGTAGACACACTCTGGATTACAGTATGATTTGCCATGAATACATACACACCCTTTGATCAAACTTTTAGTACCTAACAATGAAGATAAGGTTAGGTTATAGAAGAAATCAACCATTGTTTGAGAGTAATGTCTAATTGACAGAAAGACAAACTGATCAAAAAGACAAAGATTTTACCGAATGAGTCAGAGATAAGATGTGCCCAACTGTCAGGAGACAGCACAGAAATGAGGCTACTTAAGAGAGCAAGACATAGAGGAAAGAGAGAGAAGAGGCAGTTTTACCAGGACAGTTTTATACTAATATCTTGCAGATGAAGACAGAATGAGCCAGAAAATGATAAGGAGCTTGAAAATTAGAACAGATTGCCAGAGTTTGTTTGATGCCAAGCAGAGCAATTCAGTCAGAAGCTGAAATAAGGCACCAAGAATCAGTCAGCTTGGAGAGGAGTTTTAGCCTGAATAGCTAAGTTGAACCAGCCAGCCAGAATTCAAAAAGAATTAGAGAGTATGAGTTTATTTAGCAGTAAATCTCTGAGATGACAATTATATCTGGGGAATAAAATATACTTTTATACCTCCACCAAAAGTCTTACCTGGTTAGAGAAGATGGCCAGTTCAGGGTCCTTGTCCCCCATTATTGAGATTTGGTTTTTTTGCTGAGGTTATTCTCGTAGCTTACATTAAGTTTCTATTTCATTATTTTTTCTACCTAAGCTCCAAAATGCCATCCAATTTTAGTCATTTTTTCTATTATTCTCACTGCCAACTTGTTGCCTTCTGTTCCCAAACCTCAGTTCCCAATCAGCTGGTAAAATCTGTTCTATCTTCCCTTCTATGGCAGATCAAAGCATGATTTTGGTGTACAACTAATAACCACTCATAAATGGGCACATAAAGTAGTAATTTTTGTGGATCTAGGTTCCCTATGTCAAAATTATTTTTTCTAGCTCCACTCATTTGTATCCCAATCACATGATGTCTGTGTTTTAACAGCTTGATAATATTTCATTGTGTATATGTACCCCATTATCTTTAAGCATTCTTTAGTTGAGGGATTTTTTGGGTGTTTCTAATTTCAGATTATTATTAATAAAGCTGCAAGGAATATCGTTGAACATGTGCTCTTATAGTAGGGTGGCATGCCATTTGGGTATATGCCCAAGAATAGTGTACCTGGATTGAGGTAGGTCAACTCACAATTGTTTGAAGAAACTGCCTTACTTACTTCAAAAAGGCTGTACAAGTTTGTAGTCTCACAAGCTATAAAAGAATGAGCTCCTTGATCAACATCCTGGCTAGTATGAACTGTCTACTTTATTTTTGATCTTAGCCATCCTCACAGGTATGAGATGAGTTCTCAAAGTAGTTTTTCTTTGTATATCCCTGATTGCTAAGTATGCTGAACATTTTTAAGTGATTCATGGCCAGTTGAGAGTCTCTGTTGAACATACTCTCTTTATATCTACACTCAAATTTTAATTGGATTATTTAGTTTGTTGATCTTTAGTTTTTTCAGTTATTAATGCATTCTGGGTATTAGCCCCTTGTAAGGTACAGAGTTGGAGAAGATCATTTCCCAGTCTGTGTGCTGCTGTTTTGCCCATTGAAGGTGTCCTTTTTCTTACCAAAGCTTTTCAGTTTCATGACGTCCCTTTTATCTATTGTTGATCATAATGCAAGTACTTTGTATTTAAGGTTATACATTGTGCTTTCTATTTGTCCTAGGGAATTTATGCAAATACAGCTACTTTATAAATGTCATCTTGACTCACAGAAAAAGAGGGCAAAACTATTTTATCATTTATAGCAACTATGAATTGGAGCTAAAGCTAACTATTCCCCATCACGTGAATTATAATTGTGACAAGATTGAGTAGTTTCTTGTTTGAAATTTTATATTTTCATGCTTGAAATGGTCAGTACCTAGCTGATGGTCCTACTGAAAATGATTGGAATCTGAGGTTGATAACTTCATTAATGGTTTAACCCAAAGACAAAAAATCACAGCCTACTTAGCTATCATAAAGCTATTGTTTGGATGAAGCAGATGGTGATATTATGATACTGAAGTTTCACAATGTCACCAGTCTTCCCTCCTGCTTCTGCATGACTCTGTGTTCCCTGTCTACTCTGCATGTACTTTTTATCTTGTTCTGCATGTGAACTGAGAAGCAATGTGAACAAATCACCAGGGATTAAAACATTTAAAACCATATTTTAAATTAGCCATATATTATATACTTATTATGTAGTAGAGGATATTGCTTTAATTTTCTTCTAGCATTTTCAGTGTTTCAGGTTTAATGCTGAATAAAAACTATAAAACAGCATCTTTAACAAATGATTCTTAGAAACTATGTGTCTGCATGTAGAAGAACAAAATTGGACCATGTGTGCAACAGAACAAAAAAATTCAACTTTCAATGTACTAATAAAATAAATTGTAATAAAAAGAAGTAATAGATTATTTTCCAGAGATGGTATGCTTCTTGAATTTAAAGCATTATGTGGTAAGCAGAAAAGATTGTGAATTTTCTCCTACTATTTATGACCATGATATCAAAACTTATATGAAACTCAAAATATAATATATTTGTAATAATATGTTTTCTCAACAATCTTGAATACCACAAAATTTCGATTTTCAGATTTAGAAAATTAAAGTCACATGAAAAGTAGTCAGATGGCAGGAAAACAATCAAAGAACCTCAGAAACAGAACAAAAGTTGGGTCAGTACTAAACACATTGACTGTGGATAAAAGAGAATTTTCTTTGTAGTTATATCTGATCCTGGATCTCAGGCCAACATTACTTTAAACTAAAACATTTTAGTACCAGTATCACTTGTAAACGGGACAGTATCTTTGGTATATTGTTAAATATTTTTATATTAGGAATTGAAATTTTAGATCTGATGGCATACCTAAGTCATATGTATATTAATAGACATGTCAGATATCAATGTCCAAGTAGTGTTCACAAGTGTTTTAAAACCATGAAAGTAAAATATTGTCTGATAGGAAATCCAAACATGGAAAAAATTTAAAGAGATAATGATCAAAATTATATCAAGAGCTATCAACAAGGATAATGATAAGGAGAATTTTGTTTATTTGATTCAAAAGGTGAAAATATTTTTAAAAATTTTAAAATTAAAAATATTTAAAAGATTAAAAATATATAAATATGTGCTATTATATTGCTACCATAAAACCTATGCGTATCAACAGATGTAGAATATTTGAATATAGGAATTATTTATATTTAGCCTAGTAAGATTTAAAAAGCTTTTATGTTGAGAAAAACATATACTTTTACATCATTTGCTTACAACAGGACTCAGAAAAGTTTTATGTAGCTGTCAAGATAATAAATATTTCTAGCTTACTAGTCTATAGTACAGTTCTCAAGTTTTTTATAGAAAAAAAGGCAGAAACAGCACAGGCTGTATTTCATTGTAATTTCATTCATAAAAATACACAGTGGTCCAGATTTAGCCTCAGTGTGTAGTTTACTGGCTTAAATCAATAAACCATATTCTAATTTTGTTCAAAGAATATATGCATGGGAAAAAAAAGCAAACAAATGTTATTCTATTTTGCTTTATTAGATCTATTTTTTTAATTTATAAGTAAATTTCATGACAAATAATGCCTACTATATGTAATCTTGCAAATTAAAAAAATGTTCATAAAGCTGAAACAATTTATAGGTAGAATTTGATCATACTTGTCACCTTTCTTCCTCAGATAATCTACCATCACCCTTTGATAGCCTCCATATCTTGCCCCTTCCTGACAAAAATTACTTACCCTGAAATCTCAGCACCACACATGTAGAGTTTTAATAACTCAACATCTGTTTTCAGATCAATACCATGTTTTAACCCAAAATGGAATTTGTTAAATATTTTAATATTGATATTCTTATTGAAATAAATCATTATTCATCAATAAAGAAAGTGAAATGATCATTGATTAGATCAATAATTATACCTGAGGACACAAACACATACCACCAATAACTGATATTATAAAATCATAAATATTGAATATATCTATTTTGCATTTATTGTAAATTCAGTTTTGTTAGATATTAAGGTAGTTTTCCTATGCAAGTGAGCAACATAAAAAAATGGGTGGGTTACCCATTCAGTACTGTTCTGTGTAATGATCTGGTACTAATAATGTTTATCTACAAAGAAAAATTTAATAAATCATTCAATTTCTGAAAATAGTTCTTCTATCTTAAAATCCAGGTTCATAGTAATCTGACAATATTTATATTATATTTTATTATATTGATATTACTGTTTTTAACAAAATATTAGCTATTATATTTGACACAGTTTTATGTGAAAAGATTCTTGAAGTTTACTTAGTGTAGTTTCTATAATGAAACAAAAAATACATTTATAATAGTATATTAAATACTTAAGATATACATTTACTTAGGACATATTTTAAATATAAATCTTACTTTAATATATATATTCTAAACCCTCTTATCACAAAACAGCAGTTACTAAGAATAAAATACATTGAATTTACAGTTGATAATAACTATTTGTAATATATAATTAAAATATAATTGTAAATAAATGTAATTATCTTTTCTCATATTACATGGTATTTTTAAATAGATGGTAATAATACAGTTACATTTAAAAGCGAAACACATTTGTTTGGAAAGGCATTGAGGGAAAGATGAACTTACTTCAGTCTAAATCATTATGAAGCATACAGAAAGAAGTGTATGCCAGTGTGTTGAGTATTGGAGTCCTGAGAGATGCAGCACTAGCTCTGTGTGTGGAAAAACAGCAGGATTTTTCAGTAGAAAAAGGAGGTAGAGGATAAAGTTGTGATCACAAAACAGAAAAGCTTATTGCTGATAAGACACAAGTGTTAGAGGCTTTCTCCAACCTCAAGCTGTGCCTTTCCCAGTAAAAATCTCATACTAATTTACACGAGGCAATTTTACTTGCACAGCTAGAGAGAACTGTGAAAAATGCAATTAGTTGTTCTTTTGCGAAGGACAATTCATTGAAAACTTCTGAAATGCCTTTCTCTTTTGAACTCTGAAAATAGCTGACTCTAGAGTTGCCATATGAAATGATTTATTAAGAAAACAAAATAGTCTTTTTACAAAGCATTTGGATACATTCTTGTACTTTCCCACAACGAGTAACTTTGTGGAATGCACATATGGAACAAAATAAAATAAAAGATGACATTTGACTTTTGGAGCAGAAAGCCAATATCTCAGCAAGATGTTCTGCCACTGATTGGCAGACAGATATTTCTTCGTTTATTTTGGATGTGAAATTCAAGGAAGAACAAATAGATCTTTCCAGAATTGCTTCCAACCTCCAATGTCCCATTTTTTTTTTCTGCTATCAGCGTCTTCTCCCCGCTCTCTTTCTCTATCTTTATCTCTATCTCCTATATCTATATCCATCTTAATCTCTATCTACCTCTGCCTCTATATTTATTTCTATGTCTCTCCATCTTTATATCTATATCTGTCTATAACTATATCTATATCATCTATATCTGTATCATAGATATCTCTATATTTATCTATAAACACACACACACACACACATATATATATATATATATATATATATATATAATTTCATAGGAGAAGTTCCTAGTTCCTTATTTAATTAGAAATTTTTAAGTAATGTTTTAACAATTTCTGGAAATTTTCATAATTTCTATTGCTGGACACTAAATAACACTTGACAAGATGACTCCTAGAGCTACTAATACTAATGCCTAACATTCATAGAAGGAATTGTTCTCTATCATGTAACATACTGAAAAATATTTAAGAATATTTTCTATGTTTCAGTAAACAATGTAATAATATTTTAGGACATACATACATGCCCACAGTTTATTATAAAAAGATTAAATATTTAAAACATGAAGCATATATATAATCAAATAATATATCAAACTCCATTGCATATATTTTAATAATTCCAAACTTTTCTTTGCTGAGGAGTATGTGAGGTTCCTCCTATACCTCTGCTATTTCATTTTTCAGTTTGTAACTTCTGTGTGTATTTTAAGTTAAATGCATTGGTCATCAGTTTTTACTAGGTAGTTCTGATATTCCTGTCCTAAAGCTTACATCAGGATAGATGAAACGATCCATGTCTTAAGGTCTCCTACTCAATTCCAATGTTTTATGTACTTGTTAAATCTAAGACCTCTTAATACTAAAAATAAGTTCTCAACATAGAGCAGTCTGCCTAAATTCAATATACAATACATATACTGAATCTATTGTAAAATAGCTACATCTCAAGTCAAGTGCTCTCTTTAAAATGAAAAATAAAGAGAAAGAAATAGCTACTCAACTCTTGAAAGAATTATGGAATGTGAAAGAGAAATTACAACACATATTCAAGTCAGTTTTAAGTATATAGATTTAAAATTGTCACCCTGAAAGCTACAAGTCCTTGTCACATAAATACTATATAGAAGTCCAATGTAAAAAAAAAATAAAAAAACTATGGATGATACATAGAAACGTGGTATCCTCTTCTGCTTTGTGAAACATTTTATTATGACTGCCTATTTAAATGATTAATTTCTCCTATATATTATATCAATATATTTTGATTTCATTAATTATTTTGATACTATAAACATTTCAGTTCATTTGATTAAATGGTATACAGTAATAAGCGAATCTTAACTTCTACAGTTTCATGATTACAGATTATTATTTAGTTTTCTGGTTTTGCTCTGGAAAAATGGTTAACTTTCTACATGGGAAGAAGGGTATTAATACCTGGGTAGAGCTTGAAATCACTGGGAGCATCAGCACAGCCTATTTTAATAGGATTCTACTATGTCAGTACTTAGATTAAGTGGTACTTACTTAAATTCTTACAAAATATTATTTAGGATTCTAACATTCAACATGAAGAAGAGAAAATTTGGGGAATGTCATATAAATATCTCTGTTTCTGTTGTGTCTGTGTCAGTGTCTCTGTCTATATCTCTATCTCTATCATTTATCTATATCATCTATATCTATATATCTATATCCATATCTCTATCTATCTATCTATCTACCTATCTATCTATCAGTCTACTATCTATCTATCTGTAAATAAATTGGCAGCGAGGCAGGTTTGGCAATAGAATGAAACTTATGACAAAAAAATAAAAAGGCAGGCTCAAATCTGAAGACAAGGATAAATGAGTATAGCTTTTATGTGCAAGGTAAAAACTGTATTTTTATTTTGTTATTGTTTTTATTTTTCTTTTTTGTTTTATTAATTAATTAATTAAGTTAGTTAATACAACCTCTCAATCCCAACATTTATAAGGCCAACATAGATAGCTCCTTAAAGTTCAAGGATATTCTGATCTATATATTTTCAGACCAGCTGGGACTATTTTGACTCAGTTAGAAAATTACTTAAAAATTTAAAGTCTCTTTAAAATATCAAAATTATCTAATGTATGGGTTCTCATAACATTAAAATAAATTAAGTGTTTCTTATTCTAAGAAGAAAGATTTAAGATAGATGCAAAACCCAGCAATTTAAAAATCATCTATTATTGGAGACATTATTTACTAGGGTTCAAAAAGTGAGCAGCTCCACTTCTCCAACTGTGCTTTCTGCAGCACACCCTGCAATGTGGTCAAGTCAGTTCCACTCCACACCTGCCACTATCCTTCATTCATTTCATAATCTTGGCATGTCCAATATGATGTAAAAGCTTCCACTACAAAGAAGACTGAAACTGAACATGTTTCAGCTGTTATTTATAAACTTTGAATGTTTCCATATCTATTATTTTTGTCTTATCCCATTGTGAATATCTGGCATTGCCTTAACAAAACCTAAAGTGATCACTGCCTTATATAGGTTATCTTAATTTGTATGTTTGGTTTTTGTGATTTAACTTTTGTTCACTCACTCAGAATGATACAGAGAATACAACAGTTGTACACAAATTATCCTTAAACGTACCACAAAGAAAAATAATAACCATGTTCTAAGCCAGATCCATAATCTCCCTACTAAGTTATAATGTGAATACAAACTTATGGCAGAAAACATCTATGCTTTGAAAATCTGTCTCCTGAAGTTTCATACAACAAGGTAGGACATATCAGGGAAATTAAGTGGACAAATGAGATAAAGTAACTTGTTGTTATACAATGTACATGTGGAATGGTAATAAGGACCTTGCTTAGAGGCACTCTAAAAATACTTTCAATTCTGGGATACAAAAATATAAAAATACCTAAATATGACCAAATGTATACCTAACTGAGGAAGTTAGTCTAGGAAGTTCATCATGAGAAGTTCTAGAACAGAAAACCTAAAAATTTGATAAACAGATAAGGGTCATGAAACATGTCTTTCTTCTTTCTAAATTGTGATACATACAATTCTGGAATTGACATTTTTGTTCTTGACCAAAGAACATGGCCATTAAAATCAGAATAATGAAATGTATTTGAGGTATTTTATTACTAAAATGAAAATTCAAGCTTTTTGCATTGATTGTGTCAATAAAGGTACATATGGGAAACAACTACAGCATGAACTCTGAGCCTCAGTCACTGCCACTGAGATGACATTTTCAATAAGTTCAATGATAACTGTTAACATTTTCTAAGTTTCATGGTGGAATTAGTACATAGAATTCTAGTGTCTAGTTTTCACCATATTTCCTGATAAGACAATGTAGTGTGGGGTACATGATACCCTTCACTACAAAACCACATAACAGTAAGATAGAAACAATCCAAATCATGCTTAGGCATGAAGGCAGGTTGCTCTGTGCCATCTGAGCAGAAGTGCTGTTGGAGACCTCTTAAGAAAAAGTTGTAATCATTTGAATTCTTTTGTTCTGCATATTTGATTTCCCTGGCCCACTGCAAAGCAATTAAAAAAAAAAATCAGAATTGGCGATTGGTGTTTGAGAGCTTTGTCTGCATTTTTACTTTTAATATTACATTTCAGTGAAAAATCTAAAAATACAGTATAAGTTATTAAACTCAGTTAAAGTCTTGAATTGAAACTAAGATCTCATGTTTTCTATTTGGTAAGTTAATATCACTACATGGAGAGAGATCTCCATGAGAAGTAGCTTTAATCCTACAGTGCTTAATAAAAGTCTTCTTTTATGCCAGAAATATAATTATTCTTT
>JADRCH010000004.1:31502519-31597276 GCA_019843965.1 Rhynchomys soricoides | reverse complement strand
AGAAGAAGAAGAAGAAGAAGAAGAAGAAGAAGAAGAAGAAGAAGAAGAAGAAGAAGGAAGCCAAGAATCCAGAAACATCTAAACATCATTCACAGTGATCAAGTAAGCTTTCTCCCATGGGTAAAGGGAATATTAAATGTACAAAAGTCTATCAACATAATCCACCATCCAAACAAACTGAAATGAAAAATCACATGATCATCTCATTAGATGCTGAAAAAGCCTTTGACAAAATCTAACCTTCCTTCAAGTTAAAAAGTGTTCAAAGGATCATGGATAAAATGCACATACCTTAACATAATAAAAGTAATAAATAGCAAATCAATAGTCAACATCAAATTAAATGGAGATATACTTAAAGAATTTCCAATAAAATCAAAGACAAAACAAGGCTACTCAAAGGCTGGGCAGTGGTGGCACACACCTTTAGTCCCAGCACTTGGGAGGCAGAGGCAGACAGATTTCTGAGTTTGAGGCCAGCCTGGTCTAAAGAGTGAGTTCCAGGACAGCCAGGGCTACACAGAGAAATCTTGTTTCAAAAAAACAAAAAACAAAAACAAACAAACAAACAAACAAAAAACAAAAAAAATACAAGGCAGACTCTCCATATCTATTAAGCATAGTATTTGAAGTTCTAGCTAGAGCAATAGGACAACTAAAGGTGATATACATTGGGATGGAAGAAGTCAAAGTACTGTTATTTGTGGACTGTATGATAGTATACATAAGGGACACTCAAATTTCTTCTAGAGAATCCCTACAGTTAATAAACATCTTAAGCAATGTGGCTGGATATAAAATTGCAGTTTTTTAATACAATTGATACATTTGTATAATTTATAATAGCCATAAAATGATATAAAATATCTTGGGCTAATTCTATCCAACCAAGTGAAAGACTTGTGACAAGAACTTGAAATATTTGAATAAAGAAACTGAGGAAGATATCTAAGGGGCTAGCATCCAGATGAGGGAAGGGGAGAGGGGAATGTGAAAGGATCTCTGAGGGGGTACTGGGAGGAACAGCAGAACTGATATTGAGATATAACGTGAATAAATTACTTTAATAGGAAAAAAAGAAAAGAAAAGAAAATGAAATAGAACCAACATTGGGACCCAGAGAAAGAAAAAAAAAAAACCATTGAAGTTATGAAATAAATTTTACACAACATTTAAGAGTAGTTACTAGATAAGCAAGTGTAGAAAGAATAAAATTATATACTAGTAAAACTAAGTCCAACCACTGGGACTCTTAGGAGAGTCATGGTGTGCAATATGCAGAGACAGAATGCGAGTGGAACTACTGAGTTAAGGGTTAACTTGATTCTTTCTGGACACTGCCTAGCAGCTTTGCCCATGTCATTTATCATTAGAGCTTCACAGGATAATGCAAGTAGCTGACCTCAGAGCTCTGAGCTCTGAAGTCTAATAAGTTAAAAATTAATATTTAAATAATGGTAATTTTATAATTATTATTTTAGCCACAAGCCTGGGAATAGGGGAACCTTGGAAATTGGGGAACAATTGTAATTCTTGATTTTTTTCTGGGATGTGGTTATTCTTTTGAATTTGATTTGGCAATGATTATAAAATGTTTTTTTTTTCTACCTGAAAAAAAAGAAAGAAAGAAAGAATGAAAACATATCTCCACTGTTCATGGATTAATGCAGTGAAAATGCCTATCATACCAAAAGCAATCTACAGATACCATGTAATTCCCATCAAAATCCCAAGACCATTCTCTACAGACCTTGAAAGACCACTTCTTAACTTCATATGACAAAACAAAAATCCCAGGGTAGATAAAATAGTATTAAATTCTATAAGAACTTCTGGAGGTGTCACCATCTCTGACCTCTTGTTATTCACAAGAATGATAGTAGTAAAAACCACACAGTATTGGTATAGAAAAAGACAGGTTGCTCAATGAAATTAAATCCAAGACACTAAAATAAACTAACACACCTATGGACACTTACTTTTTGACGAAGAAGGCAAAACTATACAAAGGTAAAAAGAAAGCAACTTCAACAAGTGGTTCTGGTCAAACCAGATGTTAACATATAGATGAATGAAAATATATTCATATCTATCACTCTGCAAAACACTCAAGTCTAAGTGTATCAAAACCCTCAACATCAAACCAGATATACTAAATAGAAACAGAAAATTCACATACCCTGAGGTCTTTGGTTCAGAAGACAGTTTTCTGAATAGAACACTAATGGCTCAGGTTTTAAGATCAACAATTGATAAATGAGACTTAATGAAACTATAAAGCTTTTGTAAGGCAAAAGAGAATGTCAATAGGATGCGCACGCACACACACCCACACCCACACTCACACACCAGCATACAAGTTCACAGATTGAGCGTCTTTACAAACCCTATATCTGACAGAGGACTTATATCCAAAATTCATAAAGAACTCAAAAAATTAGACACTGACACACCAAGTAACCTAATTAAACATGAGATATAGAGATAAACAGTGGATTCTTAACAGAGGAATCTTGAATGACTGAGAAGCACTTATAAAGTTCAACATCTTTCGTCATCAGTGAAATGCAATTCAGAAAGGTCCTAGGATTCCATCTTACCCCTATCACAATTCCTAAAATCAATTGCTAAACAAAAAATAATACATGTTAATGAGGATGTGAGAAAGGGGAACACTCCTCTGTTTCTGTTGGGAGTGTAAACTTGTACAACCACTCTGGAAATCAATTTGTTGTTTTCTCAGAAAACAAACAATATTTCTACTTCAATATCCAGCTATAAAATTCCTGTGCATATACCCAAAAGATGCCCTAATATAATACAGGGAAACTTACTCAACTATGTTCATAGTAGCTTTATTCATCATAGCCAGAAACTGAAAACAACCTAGATGTCTCTCAATTGAAGGATGGATAAAAAAATATGTTACACATTTTCTCTACACATCTTCACTATTCAGCTATTAAAACATAAAAAGACATCAGAAATTTTGTAGGCAAATGGATTGAACTTGAGAATATCATCCTGAGTGAGGTAAACTAGAGCCTGAACGACATGTATTGTATGTCCTCAGTTATAAGTGGGCATTATCCATTAAGTGCAAGATAACCACGCTGCAATCCACAAATCAAAAGGATCTGGATGATACGGAGGTCCCAAAGTAGGATGCCTGAATCTCCATCAGAAGGAGAAATTAAATAGTCTAATAAGAGGTAGATCACAAAAGGGAACTGGGTGTAAGAGGATGTGCAGAAGGGAAGGGAGATGCTAATCTGGTGAGGTGGCAGCAGTGAGAGAGGCCTGGAATTGAGAATGAAAATTGTTGTATGCAGGGCAACATCTCTGTTGACTAGCTGCTGGTGTGCAATGGGAGAGGTTTTTGAGAGTCTATGGTGACGAACCTAGCTTATGTTCCTACCAGAGAGAGATATAGAGACTGAAATGGCCATCACCCGTAGTCAGACAAGACTTCCAGAGAAGGGAAAGGGACGTCTATCCTCCCACAATACTTTCAAACCAAAATTTGTCTTTCCTATAAAATTTGCAGCGATAAAGATGGAACAGAGAGTGAGGGAACAGCCAACCCAATACTACCCCAAGTTGTTAAGACCCATTCCAATAGAGAGAGAGACTATATATATATATATATATATATATATATATAGAGAGAGAGAGAGAGAGAGAGAGAGAGAGAGAGAGAGAGATGGAGACAGAGAGACAGAGAGAGACAGAGGGGGAGGACAGGGGAAGAGAGGAGACAGAGAGAAAGAGACAGAAGGTGAAGGAGGAGAGAGAGAGAGAGGGAGAGAGAGAACCCCTGGTACTATTAAAGATACTGTTAAGCTTGCTTGCAGACAGGAACCTAACTAACATAACTGTCTCCTGAGAGGTTTCTTCCAGCAGGAGAAGGGCAGATGCAGAAATCCACGACTAGGCAGAGCCTGGGGAGTCTTGTGGAAGAGGTGAGGATAAAAGTGAGCAAGTCAGAGGGATCAAAGACACCACAAGAAAACCTACAGTGTCAACTGTCCTGAGACATGGGGACTTACAGAGCCTCAGCCACCAACCAGGGCACGTGCAGGAAGTGGACCTAGAGCCCCTACACATCTGCACCAAATGTGCAGCTTTGTGTTCATGTGGTTTCCCTAACAAGTAGAATGGGGCTGTCTGAGTACCTGTTCTCTGTGGTTGGACCACCTTCCCCATACTTGCACTGCCAGGATGAGGCTCCTTGGGAGAGGGTGTGCCTAGACCTACTGGGACCACATTCCCCAGGGTGGAGTGGTACTCCCGGGGAGATCACCTTCTCTGAGGAGAGAGGGTGGAGACAAAGGGAAAGGGATTTGTAAAGGTGTGACTGGGTTAAGAGGACAGGCAGTGATCTGGAGGTAAAATGAATATAAAAGTTAAAATGAAAGATATAATAATTTTTGATTAAAAAGTGACACATGCATGAAGTGTAAAGTATCTTAGAAAAACCTTATGATTGACAATACAGAAAAGAAACATGTAAATAAATATATCACAGATGAAAATATTGATCTAGTGTTCAAAGGGTACCTAAAATGAGAACAGTATCTGTGGATATAAATATGAAAATTAACTATAATCCTCTGTGCCATGTAAAAATTACAAACAATTTTTTTCATAAAAGAAAATTCTATTCTATGTTCTTTGACTTATATATGAACTGGTATCGAACAAATACTCTAAAACTATAGTCCATCAAATTTTATGTTGTAAATACTGATGAATTAGATAATTTTTTTCTACAATTATCTCTCTCTTCCTTTTCTTCATCAACCCTTCTTTCCCCATCCCTTCTTTACTGTCTCTTTCTCTTCTCTTCCATCTCTTGTTTCCTGTTTTCTCCCACTCAATTTTCTTTATTAATATCTATTATGAAATATTTGCTAATATGATTACTGAGGTCAGGTGACACATGATTTGATGTTAACAATATGGAGATTTAGGAAAGTTGGTGGTAAAATTCTCATCTAGAACTATTGTCTTAGAAGAAAGTTTGAAAACTGGGGACATTGGTGTGGTGAATTATATTGGTATATAATTATATATGGTAGACAAACAGCATCTGAAAGAGAAGTGCCTCTTATTCTCTCAGTCATTTTTCTAACCAAATGCTCAATTAGCTGATCTATACTAACTCACATTGGGGAAGAAAAATTACTCTCCTGGTGTCAGTAGTTCCTTCTCCAAACACCATCACTGATATAGCCCTAAATGATTTTCAAAATGATCAAACTTTCAATCAAGTTGTGACATATAAATCCATCCATTAGAGATGTAAAAAAATTTCTGTTTATTCAAACATAAGTGTAATGTAGTATGGTACAGTTTCGATGAATCTTACTGGGCTGTTCAGTGGGTACCTTTTCCAGTACTATACATAGGATGTGGATGTTGGTTTGGTTGAAAAACGTTTGAGTATTGCAGATCCTCAAAGCAGTCTTCTCAATGATCTCATCATTCTGAGAAATGAATTCATAAATTTCTAAATTGCATAATGTAATGTAAAATTTACATTGCAATGTTATGTAAAACACCATGTTGTACAAGAACAATAGAAAAGAAAGACGATTTTAGTAAGTCAAAGTGATGATTCTTTTCTATGTTTATGAATTTTTAAACCTTGCTGCATTATGTTGAGGACACAGTAACAGATGGGGATTTCCCTACAGAGGACTTCTAGTTTCACTATGCAAGCAACAAGATTTATTTGCCACATCAAGAAAATGTATGGTAGGTCAGAAAACATAACCCTTTGGGGCTCTTAGTCATTAAAAAAACATACGACGTTTTCTGCTCCTAAGAATTCCAAATAACTGTTCTCATTTTTTTTTCCAGGGAGAAGAAAAGACTCTAGTATGAAAGATGGGGAAAGGAAACATACCCACAAACCATTAAGGAATGTTTATGATAACTCATTGGTGAAAAAGAATGAAATATTAATAGAAATAATATCTAAATACTTATTTTTGCATAATATAAGACGATTAGTTAAATTTTCAATGAAGAATATTTTCTTTCTATCTTAATTCTTCAGAGAATGTACTGAAAATAATACAATAAATTATAAAAAATTAGCAAAATTTAGATCCAAGGTATATTACCTATAAAAAATATAGCCATTCTAAACTAAGACATTAATTTTGAAACACCATAAGGACAAATTTTTTTTATTGTATTTATGTTAGCATTTTAACACAATATCTTTTGATGGTGTTTTGTCCCTTTCCCATGTCTTCAAGATCCTCCCATTTCTCTTCCCATCCAATTTCATGTTCTTTCTTTCTCTCTCGAAAAAAAAAAAAAAGCAATAAAATCAACAAGATAAACAAATAACAATTGAAACCTGAAGTAAGTGGTGACTTCAGCAATAAGAACTTTCTGTCCAGATATACAAGACAGTCAATAGCTTTAGCAATAGCCTGTGAGTGTGGATATGGTCTATCTGATCCATCATTAATATTAGGGGTTTTATATGGTAGTACATGATGTCTAGTTGTGGCATTCTCTTTAAAATTAAAAATGATTACCCAATTCTAAATTCCTTTCACATGCTTATATGTTTTAGGAAGCCTCAAATTTATTAGTTTCCCATTGACGACTTTTATGCATTCCATCCATCATCAACATCATCAACATATTTCCCCCAGTTTCCTACTAGATCCTACTATTCAAGTTCTTCCAGTCCATCAATAAATACATATTCTGTTTCTCTTTGCTACAAATATGTATCTGACTCTCTAGTAATGTACATTTTACCTAATGTTTATGGTTCTGTTGAGATGTATATAGACAAATACAGTATGTATTCACTTATATGTGAGTATTAGCTGCTAAGTCAATGATACCTAAACTTCAACCCATGAAACTCATATATCCTTTTCTAAGGCTGATAGTCTTATTGTTCCTGTCAGTATTCCCTCCTATATTCTGCACTCTTAAAATCATTCCCATTTTATATTTCTGTTGCAATTTTCATTTATCCTTTTGTAGCACTATATTTTATTTCACCTTTCATGGAAGATCCTGTACCTTCTCCCCTAGACATTCATTCCCCTATATAAACTCTGCTTATTTTAAATGTAACATCCATATCTAAAGTGTAAACATTGAAATCCACATACAGAGAAACATGCAATGTATGTTTTGGAGCTGATTGTTTCTAGCTCCACCTATTCATATGCAAGCTTAGAATTTTAATTTTCTTAATAACTAAATAACATTATATTGTCTAAACATAAACAAATCATTACCCATTTAGCAACTGAGTGATGAATGTTTTATTATAATTTTGGGCTAATTTGAACTATATAGAAAAGAACATAAATCAGTAAAGATCCCCGTAGTAGATTTTCCTTGGTATCTATAACCCAGAGTATTATAGCTTCATCTTGTGGTAGGTCTATTTTCAGCCCTTTGAAATCTTTATTGTAGTTCATTTTAAGCTTACATGGTAGAATGCACATATGCTCCTGATATGTTGACTTTATACTAAAGGCCAAACTTATTATTCATATTGTGACAGAATAAGCCTAATTAAAATATCATAATGATCTCATTTATTGATGGTTTTCACTCATATTAGTGTCTTTGACCTTAGGGTAGCCCCAGGCATTATTCAAGCTGCTTATATTATCAGACCGTGCATACACAATCAGTTGGACAATGAGTATAAATTATTTCAGAAATTTTGTGCTCTGTGATAATGAAAGACTGAAATAGTCAACGTTCATAAATACGGATCAAATTTGCTTCTTTGATAATTTCACACTGATCACAGCATTGATATTTTACTTAAATTGACATAGAATTTAAAGATGGAAAGGTAGTTTAGTGAGTAAAAGCACATGTAGCCAAAACTTTTGACTTGAGATTTACCTTTAATACTCACATACTGGAAGCAGGGAACTAACAACAAATGTTGTCTCCTACTTCTACATGAGCACCTTAGCATGTCACACACATACACACACACACACACACACACACACACAAACACACACACACTCACAATCACACAAGATGGATAAAATTGTATAATTTAAATAGTAAAACCAAACAACGATCATGAAGAAAAAACATACACAAATTAAAAAATAAAAATAAAACCACTCAGTTACAGATAATCATTAAAAGGAAAAGTTCAATGAAATGGGTTATTTAATAACCTACAGAGTGATACCTTTTGGAACATGACTAAGGATGTTAT
This sequence comes from Rhynchomys soricoides, assembly GCA_019843965.1. Taxonomy (NCBI): domain Eukaryota; kingdom Metazoa; phylum Chordata; class Mammalia; order Rodentia; family Muridae; genus Rhynchomys; species Rhynchomys soricoides. The sequence goes on along the minus strand of JADRCH010000004.1, from coordinate 31,589,040 downwards.
CTTCATTTGTCTCATGGGTGCTCTCCCACCCACCCACCCACTACTGCTTCAGCGGCCTAAGGTTCCCCTATCCTGGGTTATCAAGCCTCCACTGGACCAAGAGTCTCCCCTCCCAGTAATGCCAGATAAGTCAATCCTCTCCTACATATCCAGCTGGAGCCATGGGTACCCCAGTGTAGTCCCTGAGAGCTTTGGTGGTCTGGTTGGTTGATATTGCTGTTCTTCCTATGAGGTTGCGAAACCCTTCAGCTCCTACAGTGCTTGTCCTAACTTCCTCATTGGGGTCCCTACACTCAGTCCAATGTTTGCCTGTGTACAACCCCATCTGTATTGGTCAGGATCTGGCAGAGTCTTGGAGACATCTGTATCAGGCTTCTGACAGCAAGTACTTCTTGACATCTACAATAGTGTGTGGCTTTGGTGTCTGCATGTGAGATGGATCCCCAGGTAGGGCAGTCTCACAGAGTCTTAAAAAACAAGCACAGGGCATACATGGGCTTGTACCAGATTTTCTGTACGTAACTTATGGCTATTAGATTGGTGGCTTTGTGAGACTCTTAAAAGTGAGAGCAGGGAGGGTAGAGAAATGGCTTAGCAGGTTAAGAGTGCTAGCTGTTCTTCCAGAGGTCCTGAGTTCAATTCCCAGCAACAAAATTGTGGATCACAACCATCTGTAAGGGGATCCAATGTCCTCTTCAGATGTGTCTGATTAAAGAAATAGCATACTCACATACATTAAATAAATAAATAAATAAATAAATAAATAAAAAAAATGAGAACAGATGTTTCTCTGACCTGTTTGTCTACTCTTGAGACATTTTTCCTCCTATTGGATGAATTTGTCCACCCTCAGTATGAGATTTTGCCTTTTTTATAGCATCTTGTTATGTTGAGGGTTTCTTGTTGTTGTTTGTTTTTTTTTTTTGTTTTTGTTTTTGTTTTTGTTTTTTTGTTTTTTGCTTTTTGTTATCTCTTGGAAGCCTGCTCTTTTCTGAAGAGTAAAAGAACTGGAGTGGATCTGGAGGAGACAGGAGGTGGGGAGTAGCGGGGAGAAGTGGAAAGAAGGGAAACTGGTTAGGGTGTATTTTATGAAAGAAAAAATTATTTTCAATAAAAATTGAAACAAATTAAAAATTCAAAAATAGAAAATGACAATTTAAGGTCCTGGTTTGAATATAAGGATTATGCACATCTGATGACTTTACTAACCTTAGGAATATTTTCCCTATCCCAGGTATAAATGGTCAACATTAGCCACAGAGATTCCTTTTATTAAGCCATTTATGTTTGAAGAGAAAAACATCTAGGGGCCCAAACATCCTTAGCATAGTTTTGCTGTGAGAAATAAAATTTCATGGCACTATTTATTCTATAGTCTTGTCCTAAATAATGCTCTGGAATGAGGCAATGTCTGTGCCTAGATTCACATCCCATTTCCTGCAGTTGTCTATCAAAATGGCAATTTTGGAAGATATGTGTACAATGAGTATAATCAAATCTATTTTGTATGCAGTCATTCACAATGGTATGTGTTCATAGTTCTACAGGTGGCAAAGTGAAGCTAAAGGACAGAAAAACATGTCTTCAACATTTTGAATGAAAATATTAAGAATTTACAAATCAATAGAAGTCTAATATCTTCTTTATGATCCATAAAATTGAATAACCTTATGTGTGTGTGTGTGTGTATTTGTGTATGTATGTGTGTGTGCAAATGTCTGTGTGTGTGTATGAGAGACAGAGAGGGAAAAACAGAGAGAGAGAATGTTTTACTTTCATTTATGCCTACATACAACAAATATTCATGGTGCTCAATGTGGTCCAATAGAGCTTCGAATCTCCTGGAACTTGAATTACAGACAATCCTGAGCCATCATGATGAGATCTGAATCTTAGTTCTCTGAAAGAGCAACAAGTGCTGTTAATTCCTGAGCCACCTCTCCAGCCCCATAGATTGCCTTATTCTACAAAAGATAAATTTATGGAACACAGCCAGCTCTTATCGTGCTTGGAGACAGAATAGGATGTTGATTAGGATGCATCTTCAGAAAGAAGAGAAACATAAAGGTAGATATTCCACATATCAGAAAGGAACAGGTAGTAGATACTCTCAGCCAAATGCAAGCAGAGATGAATAGAGTAAATGTCTCTCACTCTCTTATCTGTTGATGGATATTTATTGGCCAAACACAGAAAAGCAAACCTCAAAGTAGGATACTGATTTATATCTATTTAATTTATTTCCTCAATGAAGATTCCTCTTTGCAAATAAGAAAATAAAGTGGTCTAAAACACCAATTCAAAGGCAGTTTGGAAGTGACTGGGCAGTTACAAATATTTCAAATTTAAAATCAATTATGTCATCTGCGATACAGATATTTGAATGGACCAAAATCTGATTCCCTTCTCTCCCCACCTTTCTGTCATAGAGATTTCCTTTTCCAGCAATACTTTGATGAATGTAGGCAATAGTTAAGTATGTTGAAGAAATTAGAGAACAGAGATTAAACAGTTTAGTTCTTTGTGATGCTACTATATTTTCTCCCATAAAATAAAGAGTGGAGCTCGTAGAGAAAGGAAAGAGTTATGGGGGAAGTTCCACAAACAAAAAGTAAAACTTAGTCTAGGAACTTTTTCTTTATATGAATTGCATAGAAGAGAAATGTGGAAGAGGGGAAGAAAAGGGAGAGAAGAGGAGATAGGATGGCCTACTGGATGGATAGGGATGTTGAAAGGTTTCACTTACAAAGCCAAATATTTCCTGCAGGTAGGTTCTTTTTGTCCATATATACCTGGAGTCTCTCATCTAAAATATAATATAATTTTCTGATATCTTTGCAGTTTATAATTGGGATGCATTTAGCTCCTACAATTTTGTTCCTATTGGGAATATAACATGCCCATATTCATATAATACATTTGTTCAAAAAATTGGACAGGTTTGATGGAATACATAAAGCCAGAAAATTTGTCTTACTTAGGGAAAAGCACATGAATTATTTGTCCAACATAAAATGTTTAGCTCTGAACACATACATATGTACAAATAACATATGGATTGAGCAGATTCTATTGTATATATTCAATATATATATGAAAAGAGGCAGGTACATGAAATGTTTAAAGGGATGGAAGAGAAAATTATGTAATTATATTATAAACTCAAGGAATATGAAGTTATAATTTTAAACTTTAGTGACAACTTTAGTTAAAACTTCTTGACAAGATGAGTATTGTACCATTTAAAAGCAAATTAGAGTCTAGCATCTCACAAGATTCCTTATAAATTGTTATGTGCTTAGAGGTAAAATTTCCCCTTCAGCAACGTATTAGAGAGGAACAAATTTCAACTATTTCCATCTATAGGTGCAGGAATATTATTGTCCCATAATTATCATAGTATTTCTAGCAAGTATGTTAGGCAAAACTTTAAATGATGTTTGTATTGCTTAAAGTAATATCTCTTAGAGCCATGTTAGTAAACTCACAAAAGGAACTCTGTCCATCAGTATCTGCCCTCTCCCATTATTTAAGAGTCATAAAAATCTAGGTAGGTGTGTATGTGTGTATGTGTTGAAGAAAATACAGATTTCTACTATATGTGATTTTCATCCTCACAAAGAGGCTTATCTGTGGAATATAGATTATTGTCTCACTGACATATCTACCCAGTATACTCCCTTTTAATTTTACTTCTAATTTGCTAAATATGCTGTGTTCAAACTGAATAGCTGACCCATAGAGGGCTTGTCAATCCCTTGTAAAATGTTTTCATTTCAGAATAGTTGAAGTGAGATTTAATAGCTCAGAGGGTAAAGACCAAGGAAAGCTTACCAATCAAAACACAAACCAGAACAAAACCAAACAACAACAATAACAACAAACTGTGCATTCAAGTGTAAGTAATACCTTGGTTCCATAGAAGGAAGTTGAGACTAATTTCCTTAGAGAAATGCTATCAACTACTTATTACACAAGGTGATGATGGTATTACTTAAATAGGATCTTCATTTGAATAATGATCTTTAAGTACCTAGATCATGTTCATTAAGATAGGCATGAGACAAAATCAATCTATCAATTTTACTGTTATTAATGTTTATTTTCAGTGTTAAATTCCTAGACGTATACAGTTCTTACAATTGGTAGAGATGTTCAAAGTATATTTTCATACTTCAGGCCATGGGAATTTTCATCACATCTCTTGATGATACGTTATATTTTCACTGGCTCTGAAGCTATCTTCAAGAGTTTGAAATGTTACTTCAAAAAGCCCAATCTGACAATGAAATACACCAACTGAAAATCAATTATTGCTACTGATTGGATCTTTTGATATAGTCATGTAAATGTTAATGATTAAAGTCCTTTACTTTGATGATATAAGTAAAACTTGTTTATAACTCTGTCTGTATCAACCTATAACATTTAACAGAGTAACTTCCTTTATCAGCATTTATCAGGTAGAAATTTTTTGTATTTCTGAAGCCAAAGCATCTAACTTGTTTATTTAACTTTTCTCTCATCACATTTTACTCATTTGTCAAATCAAGTGATAGAAGGAGGTCTAATATAGCATGTGACAAATCAATTAACTCAAAGCTCTGAGTTTCTTTTTGGGGCAATTAGTGGTGTCATAAATTATGCTTTTGTTTTATGGTTGTATTTTCCCCCTTGTCAGACTAGCTTATTTCATAATATAATTGTAATGTTAAAGATTATATTTGTACTGTACAACCTCTCTAGATATTCCTAATCTAACAATTAAAAATTTTTAGTCAGCATCCAGCACAAATGATAAAGATTTTGTGGGAAATTCTATATTCCCTAGTAACTAGAGTTATCAGAAAGAGTAGCATTAGCAAAAAAAGATTTCTCAGTCATAGCCATTTTTTTCTGGTCTACAAACATATTTGTGTGACAATTTCTTCACTTTATTTGAACATCTTCCAGGATTTTTCTTTCTCAGCCACTCATTCATTGTGCTAAATGAGAATATATTAGAAACTAAACATAACATTTCAAAGGGTTTGAGTCAAAGCTCAGTAGAGGGAATTCTTGGGGCATAAGTGTGAGAACTTGAGGACCTGAGTTCATATTCCTAACACTTATGTAAATTCCAGGCATAGAGAAAAATATCTTTTATCTAAGAATGGAGTGTTATAGACAAAAGGGTCCCATGATCTCCTTTACAAGCCAATTTTATGGAATCACTAAAAGAGTTCTGAGCTTAGTGAAAGGCCCCTAAAAATAATAAAAAAAAAAAAATGAAGAAAAGGATATGTATTGACTGCTTATGTCTTCTGTCCTCTATTTCTACAACTAATTGCAAGTCAGTAAGTACATAAATACCTGTGCACAGCTAGAAACTCATTTAGAAACTCATTTATAAGACACACACACACACACACACACAAACATAACAAGTTTCTTTAATTATTTAATTTGTGAGAGGTCTTACATCAGCTTTTTAAAATATATTAATTTATCACATATTACATTCTGACTGAAATTTTCCCTCCTTCCTACATTCCCAGTACCTCCCCCATCTAATTCTCTGCCATTTCATTTCAGAAAAGTGTAGGCTTCCCCCAATATCCGCAAAACATGACATCTCAATTTGGAGGAAGACTAGGCAATTCCGCTCATATTAAGAATGGATGAGGAAACACAGTAAAATAAAAAGGGCCCCAAATGCAGGCAAAGTGTCAGAGACAATCACTGTTAGTAGTCCCACAAGAAGACCTAGCAATAAAACTGTAATACATATGCACATGGCATAGGTCAGAACCATGAAGGCTTCCTGGTTGTCTGAACTGTGTCTGTGAGCCTCTCAAGTCTTGTAGAGTCTTTGAGCTCTTTGACTCCTAGAAATATTTATGCCCCTCCCCTTCAGTATTCTTCAAACTCTGTCAAATATTTAGTTGTGGGTCTCTGCATCTGCTTTCATCAGAGGATGGATGAAGCCTCTCTAATGACAACTAGGCTAGACACCAACCTATGGGTATAGTAGATTATCAGTAGAAATAATTTTTATTGACTATTTTACTTTACATTTTTTGTTGGTCCCTTTTTAGTCTCCTCTTAGGTCTCTGGACTGTCCAGCCTTTGTGTCCTGGCCTTCCTGGAATGGTCAAGAAGGGGTGATTTGGAAGTGTCAGGAAGAGGTGATGTGGAAGTGTCAGGAGGGGGTTATTTCCCTCTTCTAGCATGGTTTTTAAAGCTATATAAGTCATTGATTGGCCATGTCTTTTAATTTCTGTTCCACCTTATAGCATTTTCTATAGGCAAAAACAACAACAACAACAACAAAAAACTATAGGTTGAAGGGTTGGGGGCTGTGTTGGTGTTCCAATCCTTTCGTGAGAAGTTTCTTTCTCTTCAAATTCAGTTTTTTCAATCTTTTCAAATATACTAATGGGTGAATGGAAAGTTTATTTTGTTTCTCCTATAGTTCTTTTGATTTTGACATTTCTATTCTTAAGCTTTTCATAGTTTTCTACAAATTTTCACAACTGTTTTTTCTATTAATCAAACTAGTTTTCTTTTAAAAAGTCCCTGTCACAAGTTTACATGTATGGATATATTCTCATCAGTATTGCCTCTATTTTCTTTTTTTGTAAATCCTTTGTTAACTAATTAATTTTTGTGGTGAGCAAGACATGCTATATCAGATGATAAATTAAAATATTTTTGTGAACAACTTTTACTCTGCAAATGAGCTGAACTTTCAATGTCATTGTAGGCATCGGGACATCAGGGCTCAGATTTTCTCTAGAACTTATTTATTTTTTGTTTTTTTTTATTTTTGTTTTTGTTTGTTTGTTTGTTTTTCTGTCTCCCTCACCCCCATTTTTCCTTCTTGTCTTTCTTTCCTTATGGTCCCCAAAAATTTTCACTTGCGTTATTCACAGCCATCAACAAACTAAGAAGTATGGGAGGATAGCACACTCACTAAATTTCTGATGTGATTCACTTTAGAATTCAACATGGGCCTACATTCCTAGGGCATCACTATGGAAAAGTTCAAAGTATTAAAGCACCTTTAATATGAGAGGATATTGTCCTTTCTTCTCCCATAGCTTATTGGTTAGTACAGTTATTCTTTGTTGTTCTGATGGGTATGTTACCAAAGCTATTCCTTCATATATCAACATTTTTATTTATTCTAGAATACAGGCAGATATGTCTGTTCTTCTTCCCTTTTCAGTGAAGGTATATTTCAGTGAAATATCCTCCATAATATATTTTTTTGTGTGTTTTAAGCCTTTTGCTTCAATACAAGGTTAGTCTGAAAACAATTTCAAATTGTTCTCTGCTCAGATAAGCCCCAGACACACACCAGCAGCCCAATGAGTCAAGCTTCTGCATATTCCTTGTAACCTTTTTATATAATACCAGTGACATTTCCAGAGTGGTGAAAAACCACCAAACAGAGATAAACCTTCTTCAACATGAAACATAACATTTGTATCTCAAGTAAGCCTGCATTCAGCCATCTGGATATTTCTGGCTTCTTTTCACTTCTTTATATAATTCTAATATATCAGTTGCCTATAACTAACATGCAGAATCTGTGTTTGCTAGACGGTACTAGCCTTCTGATTTATTTGTTTGAGGACATTATTACCTGTGATACTTATTTTCTGAATTTCACAAACACAGAGACACATGTGTTCACATGAATTATTAATTTGCTCTATATCTAGGTATTTTTCTTGGAATCATTGTACATTTTGGGTCATTTTTCTAAACAAATGACTGAGCAAGCATTGGATATTTTCAGAGACTAATTTGAAGCACAGGGCATTATATTATTTGATATTTTTGTTTATTGTTGCTTACGTCATATAGTTATTTCCACAGGTACTGAAATATTTCTTAAAATATTCATTTTCTCTTAATTAAAAATTGAATATTTTGGTCTGGGGAGATGGCTCAGGGGTTAAGAGCTCTAACTGTTCTTCAAGAGGTCCTGAGCTCAATTACCAACAACCACATGGTGGCTCCTAACCATCTGTAATGGGATCCAAAGCCCTCTTCTGATGTGTCCAAAGGCAGCAACAGTATACTCACATAAATAAATCTATCTTTAAAAAAGTAAAAAGAAAAAAAAACCATATCACAGTTGTAAAACAAATAAAATATTTCTTCTTGAAACTGTTTTATTTATTTATGTTTTTAATATTTCCCCCTTTCCAAGATTTCTTCACCTTTCCCCCTCCCATTTGCCTCTGAGAAGAGCTCCTGCACTCATTCACCCACACCTCAGCACCATAGCTCTTCAATCACACAAACGTAAATATTAAATCGTAAAAATGACTTCTTTAATTCAGAAAACACTAAAAGCCAAACAATATCCTCTTGATGTGTGACAGATTGTTGAGGCCTCCACCTCACTTTCCCATTCCAGCAGTGCCTTGTAATTTCTGCTAGAAAGATCAGCTGCTATTGATTCATGTTTGGGGTTTGATACTGGACTGGACTGCTGGCATCCTGACAATGAAGACTGAAATCACCCCAAAATCTACTTCTAAACAGGACTACAGATTCTTTTTTCTGTTAACCTTTCTCACCAACTGGTAGTCTGTGGAATAGAAGGGAAAGCACTCAAGAACCTGAGGAATCTCAAAGGATTGAGAAGCACTGAAACATATGTTTAATATCCTTAGTCAACAGGGAAATACAAATCAAAACAACCCTGAGATTCCACCTCTTACCAGTTAGAATGGCCAAGATCAAAAATTCAGGTGACAGAAGATGCTAGCAAGGATGTTGAGAAAGAGGAGAACCCCTCCATTGCTAGTGAGATTGCAAACTGCTACAACCACTCTGGAAGTCAGTCTCATGGTTCCTCAGAAAATTGGAAATAGTTCTACCTGAGAACCCAACTACACCACTCCTCAGCATATACCCAAAAAAAAATGTTCCAACATATAACAAGGACACATGCTCCACTATGTTCATAGCAACCTTATTTATAGTAGTCAGAATGTCCTTCAACAGGAGAATGGATACAGAAAATGTGGTACATTTACTCAATAGAATACTACTCAGCTATTAAAAACAATGGTTTCATGAAATTCACAGGCAAATGGATGGAACTTGGCAATATCACCCTGAGTGAGATAACTGAGTCACAAAAGAACATACATGGTATGTACTCACTGAAAAGTGGATTTTAGTCCCCTCACCCCCAGAAATAAAGCTTGGAATATCCACAATACAACTCACAGACCACATGAAGCTTATGAAGATATAAGATCACACCAAAATGTGGATGCTACAGTCCTGCCCTGAAGGGGGAAGAAACTAATCTTGGAAAGTAGATGGAAGGAGGGATCTGGGAGGAAGATAGAAGAAAGAGGGAAAAAGGAGGGCCTGTTCAAATATGGGTGGAGATGGGGGAGGAGTACTGATGGTCAGGATTTTGAAAGGATTTGTGTAGCAGCGGGGAGGAGGAACTAGGGGAAGCCACTAGAAAGTCTCAGATGCCAGGGACCCAAGAGTTCTCCAGGACCCAAGAGGGATGAGATTAATAGAAACACCCAACAAAGGGCAGATAGAACCTGTAGAGACCATATCCAGTGGGATGGTGTGACCTCAGTTGAGAAATGGGGCCAACCTCAAAAATATTAATCCAGAATTCTCCTGTCAAAAGTAAATGCAGGGACAAGGAGTGGAGTAGAGACTGTAGGAAAGGCCATCCAGAGACTGCTCCACCTAGGGATCCATTCCATCTGCAGACTCCAAACCCAGACACTATTGTTGATGTCAAGAACCACTTACTGACAGGAGCCTTGTTTAGCTGTCTTCTAAGAGGCTGTGCCAGAACCTGACCAAAACAGATGTGGATGCTTGCAGCCAACCATAGGACTGAGCATGCGGTCACCAATGGAGGAGTTGAAGAAAGGACTGAAGAAGCTGAAGGGGTTTGTAACCCCATTGAAAGAACAGTAATATCAACCAACCACAACCCTCAAAGCTCCCAGGGATTAAACCACCAATCAAAGATTACATATGGAGGGACCGATGGCTCTAGCCTTTGCTTCTCACTCTGTCTACCTGTGTCCTTTCCTCCAGGGTAAGGGAGTATTCTTTGGTATCATTTTCTTTTCTAATAAAATAGGTTTAGTGGTTGGGTTTATATGTGTGAACTCAATTAACCCAAATGATCATTAGAAGGTGGTCTCTAAATATAGTAATATTATGGGTAGGGAAAAATAGACTTCAGAGGCACTCTTGCCCTTGAGAATAAGATACAAAACTCATTCAGAGAAAAGTATTTCATCTTAATCCACTAGAGAAGTACAATCTGATAAATATGAGCTAATCTCAAATCTTTACTACTTGTGATGAGTAAATAAAATTTACTGAGTAAAATGCATCCAATCATTCATAACTTCCATTTTCAAATCAAAATTTAGTAAGCTTATGAAGATTTTGAAGTAGTCATAATTCCTAGTACTGTATCCTGTGTCTTTGTTTACTTGATTTCTGAAACTCAACTGAAAATATGTGTGTTTTTAGTTTTAGTGAAATGATCTTCATAGACCATTATAACTTAATACACAATTATACAATTGCCTGCCATTTATTATTATTATTTTTTATGGTTTGCAATTTTGAATTTGTGGAGATAAACCAACTCTCCAAATGTTATTAGAGCCACCAATCAATCTCTCTCTCTCTCTCTCTCTCTCTCTCTCTCTCTCTCTCTCTGCCTGGTCTATACTGAATTTTTTGTGTTAGTATGTAACTCTGGTCTCTGTTTTATCCTAATGTTGTAATAACCATTTCATTTATGTCAGAAAATGATCACCTAAATTTATTTGTCTGTTGCTCATTAAAGCATTTATCATCCTCATTATTCTTTCAAAACTGCTCTGATTAGTGTTTCAAATAATGTCTATTTTACTAAATATTATGACAATTATTCTGCCATTATCCTTCTTAAACTACCTTCAAGCAATTGGGGTGAACAATCATTTTTCTTGAAAATGTTCTTTGATTTGTGAAACAGCTTATTTTGCTTCAAATACTAGATACATTGGTAATGACATTTCTTCTTCATTTTCTGTTGCTCCCAGGTCAAACATTTACATTACCCCCAACATTCAATGCTTTGATAATTTTCCATTTTCACTAACTTTTTACATCACCTTAATGATAGACTTTTATACACCATTCATTGGTTGATGGAATGAACACAATATTTATGATCTCTGATCTTACTATTTGAAACTTTCCTTTGGAATCCCAGCAACAAACTCAAAATAACGTGTTGTATTTTAGAAATATGTGTAAACTTATATGAATGCAAAAACAATTAGTGTAAAAAAGGTCTGCATATTTGATGGAGAAGAGGAGAAATATATGAGAGGGTTTGGAGGAAGGAAAGGAAGAAAAATAAATATATTATAATGTCAAAATTAAATAAATATATAAATAATACAGAAGATACATAACAAGGATGGGTGTGGAGTTGGTTGACTGGGAAGTGGTAAATAGTGGAGAATTGTTGGGGAGAGGAAATGATGATAAAATATGTTGTATCATAATCTATTTCCAATAAAAGATATTCTTTAAAAATAATATCATTTTATTTTAATATTATATTCTTTTAGAAAACGGATTTACCAAAAGTAGTATCTTTTTTTCTTCAACTCCTTTAATATTTAACGTATAACTTTTAGTATAAAGATATCATTTGAACATTTCAACAGCATATTAGTAAATTCAAGGAAGTGCATTCTACATAAGTGTATAAATACAGGCATTGCTATAGAGGTATCATGTTAAATGTATCATGTTAAAATACTGAATAACCTTTCCAAGGAAACCAAATTATAATGGACATTCACTAGTATTCCCATTTGATTTTGTGCTTTAAAAGAATTTAGCAAAACATCTTCAGATTTTATTGTATTCAAAATTATGTAAGAAAAAACCATTCATTTATTTTAATAATTAAAAGGATGAAAATACTTTTGTAGCATAAGTGTTGATCTATTTTTAATTGTAAATAAAAATTATGTTCTATATTTGAGATTTGATTTAAAAAAATGAAATGTTATAAATGCACCCATGACAGTATCTAAATAATTCATATATGCAAACAACCTTAAAGTGTTTATGCAATATAGTAAAAGCTATACCATTATGGATAATTTACATTTGTATTCTACTTTTTATTACATTTGTTTATTTATGTATCTGTGTGTTTATGTTTGGGATGTATTGTGTTGCATATTGGCCATGGAGATCTCAGAAAAACTTCGATATTCTGATTTTTTCCACATTGAGATCTCAGAACTGAACTCAGAATGTCTGTTTTACTTGGCAGACCTAGCTACTGAGTGCCTCTTTTACTGAGCTATCCTATAGAATCTGTTCTAAATTAAATTATAAATAAACTATGCATAGGTTTTAAATTTTTAATTTTTCTAAAAATTATAAACTAATTTATATTTATTGTTTGCTTAAGAGATTGAAATAATTTCTCCATATTGACTATATAGAGACATGATTTCTTAAGCGAATACTAAAGAGACATTATTTTTGAATTTATGCTTTGGCCTACATACCAAAACATAGTAGTAAGTCATATGTCAGAATAAAAATTTACGTCAGAATAAAAGTCAGCAATTCAATGTCAAGATATTCTATGAAATGGCACTTACAGAAGAAATTACAGGAATTCTAGTAACTATAACACTAGGCTCACTTCCAACAGGAATTCATTTTAACCGATGATGTTTCCTTATATTTATAGTGATGAAGTAAGTATCAATTCAAATAGCAAAACTCAGAGCGTAGAAGCTTATGTGTTAACCTTTACCATTTAATAGCACCAAGGAACATCTACTAATTAGTAATTTCTTGGTAGGTCTATTGTGAAGTGAATTGTTGTCAGTATTGGCAATTTGTTAATAGTGTATTTTGGGTTTAAAATGAAAAAAAAATATGGGGAAGCAAAATATATGAGAGAATTAGCAAAGCTCTTGAGGGTTAGGACTCAGATAAGCAGTTCACAGCCTTAATGTTGCTAAGTCCATTAAACACTCACATTGCTAAGTCAAGCAAATGGTACTTGCACATCAGCAGAAATTACCTCTAATAGTAGAAAAAATAATCTCTGAAAATAGATTTGCTGGACTCATCCATTTTTCCACATTATAAATTTGCAAACACAGACAAGAATGTGCCTGAAATTACATGTTCATGGGAATATAGAGCACTGGCCATACTCTGCATTTATCAGATTTTTATAAGGACAGCTATTTACTCATTTCTTTTCTTTTCTTTTTCTTTTTTAGCGGTATGTCATTTGAGTTTATTGTGCAAAACATAAATCAATACATAAACTATTATATCAATATTGATTATTTTATTTATTTACATTTCTATTGTCGTCACCCTTCTCAGTCTCCCCTGCATTACATCTCCACCACCAACCCACACTCCTTTGGCCCTATGAGGGTGCTCAAAATGGCTATGACAAAGGTATATTTAATATCCAGCATAGCCACTCTTGGTATCTAATAAGATTTAAAAATTAGATGCTGATATGGTATTTGTATGATCTTTTGTATAGGGTGAATAGATGAGTATATGGATGATGGCAAACTGAATCACAAATAAAAGCCATGGCATAAAGAACTGGATGATGGACTGTAACCTTTCAGTAAAGTCAACCCTTTCCTACCCCTAGTTGTCTTTACCTAGAATGCTGTAGCCCAGCAGAAGAGAAACAAACTAGGACAACAACCAAGATTAGCTTTCCCAGTAAGAGTATAGAATTTTCTTACTGAATTGACTGATTCTGGCACTTATTATAGCAGAAGGCCATAACAATATCAGGTTAGAGAGTCACATATTAACTTCATAATAGAAATGGACTACATATTTATGCATGCTACTTTATCTTTCTCTTCACAGGCCTGCCTAACTTAAGGTGTCTGCCACAACTTCATATCTGCTATGTTCAATTGTATCATATTTTATGGTGGGTTTTAGAAAGTTGCTTTCAACTTCTATATTTTTACTTTTGGCAAATTATATGCATGCATGTTCTGGATCCACCAAGGACCAGTATCAGCTTGGAGAGGTATTCTGGGAGCAGCATAAAGAACCACTGGAAGTCAAATCATGGATCCAAGCTGAAGACCTGCTTTCTGCTTGATGCACATTTTCAAGAATACTTCTCTATATGTGCTGCTTTCTCACTGGAGATTTCTCTGTCTCTATGCTGTTTGCTTGCTAAGAAATCACTCCATGTTCTGCATAATATTCTTTTTGTTTTGTTTTATTTATTTATTTTTTAAGATTTTTGATATTTTATTTACATTTCAAATGTTTTCCACTTTCTAGGTATCCCCTTTGGAAACTCCCTATCCAATCCCTCCTCCCTCTGCCTCTATGAATGAGTGTATTCCCCCAATCACACACCCACTCCCGTCTTCCCTCTCTGGAATTCCTCTATACTGGGGTATCTAACACCCTCAGGCCCAAGGGCATCTCCTCCCACTGATGGCCAACAAGGCCTTCCTTTGCCACATATGTGGACACCACCATGGGTTCCTCCATGTGTATACTTTGGTTGGTGGTCCAGTCTCCGGGACAACCTGGGGGTGGGGGGTGTTCATGCTAGTTGACACTGTTGCTCCCTCCATGGGGTTGCAAACTCTCTTAGCTACTTCAGTCCCTTCTCCAACTCCTCTATTTGTGACCCCACACGCAGTCCAATGATGGCTGTGAATTGAATCTTGGGTATTCTGAACTTTTGGCCTAATATCCACTTATTAGTGAATACATACTGTGTTTGTTGTTTTGTGACTGAGTTACCTCACTCAGGATGATATTTTCAAGTACCTACCATTTGCCTGTGAATTTCATTAAGTCATTGTTTTAGTAGCTGAGTAGTATTCTATTGTGTAAATGTACCAGATTTTCTGTATCCATTCCTCTGTTGAGGGACATCTGGGTTGTTCCCGATTTCTGGCTATTATAAATTTGGCTGCTATGAACATAGTAGAGCATGTGTCCTTATTACATGTTGGAGCACCTTCTTGGTATATGCCCAAGAGTGGTATAGCTGGGTCCTCAGGTATTATTATGTCCATTTTTCTGCAGGTCCACCAAACTGATTTTCAGACTGGTTGTATCAGCTTACAATACTAACAGCAATGGTCCTCTTTCTTTACATCTTCGCCAGCATCTGCTGTCACCTGAGTTTTTGATCTTAGCCATTCTGACTGGTGTGAGGTGGAATCTCAGGGTTGTTTTGATTTGCATTTCCCTGATGGCTAAGGATGTTGAATATATCTTTAGGTGTTTCTCAGCCCTTCAAGTTTCCTCAGTTGAGAATTCTCTGTTTAGCTCTCTTCCCCATTTTTTGATAGGGTTATTTGGTTCTCTGGAGTCTAACTTCTTGAGTTTATTTTATATATATTGGATATTCACCCACTATTAGATGTAGGATTGGCAGAAATCTTTTCCCAATCTGTTGGTTGCCATTTTGTCCTGTTGACTGTGTTCTTTGCCTTACAGAAGCTTATCAATTTCATGAGGCCTTATTTGTCTATTCTTGTTCAACTTGGACTTGAGCTTTGTACAGGAAAATAGGAAAAGATAAATTTGCATTCCTCTACATGTAGACCCCCAGTTGAACCAGCACCATTTGTTGAAAATGCTGTCTTTTATCCATTGAATGGTTTTAGCTCATTTGTCAAAGATCAAGTGACTGTAAGTGTGTGGGTTCATTTCTGGGTCTTCAGTTCTATTCCATTGATCTACCTGTCTGTCACTGTACCAATACCATGAAGTTTTTTATCACTACTGCTCTGTAGTATAGCTTGAGGTCAGGGATGCTGATTCCCCAAGAAGTTCTTTTATTGTTGAGAATAGTTTTTGCGATCCTGGGTTTTTTGCTATTCCAAAAGAATTGCTCTTTCTAAGTATTTGAAGAATTGAGTTGGAATTTTGATGGGGATTGCATTGAATCTGTAGATCGCGTTTGGCAGCATGGCCATTTTTACTATATTAATCATGACAATCTATGAACATGGGAGATCTTTTCATCTTTTACAGCTAGACTTAATCCCTCTCTCAGTCCATCCTCTGACTGTAGGACATCCCATACCACTCCACCCACCCCTGTCTACAAGAGGATGTCCCCAGCTCAGCATACCAGACCTACCCAATCCCTCAGGTCTCTTGTATCTCAAGAGTTAGGTGCATCTTCTCTGTTTGAGTCCAGACCTGTCAATCTTCTGCTTTATATGTGTTGGAGGTCTTGTATCAGCTAGTTTATGTTTCTTGGTTGGTGGTTCAGTGCCTGAGAGTTTTCCGGGGTCCAGTTCAATTGAGACTGCTGATCTTCCTACGGGTTTACCCTACTTCTCAGTTTCTTTATCCTTTCTCTAATTCAACCACAGGGGTTTCAGATTATATCCATTGGTTTGGTGTAAAAATCTGTTTTTGACTCTTTCAGCTTCTTGTTGTGCTTTTCAAAGGGTGGTTATGATAGGTCTCTTTGTAAGCACACAATAGAATCAATAGTAGTGTCAGGCCTTAGAGCCTCCCCCTGAGCTGAATCCCAATTCGGGCCTGTTACTGGACCTCCTCTCACTCAGTTTCTTCTCCATTTTTGTCCCTGTAGTTCTTGCAGACAGGAACAATTCGGGGTCAGAGTTTTTGACTGAGGGTGGTAACCCCATCCCTCCAATTGATGTGTTGTTGTTTTTCTCCTGGAGGTGGACTCCACAATTTCACTCTCCCTGCTGTAGTGCACTTCATCTAAGGTCTCCTCTTCCTTTTAATTCTGAGAGTCTCTCACCTCCCAGGTCTTTGGTACATTCTAGAGGGTCCCTCAACTTCCTACCTCCCAAGGTGGTCTGCTTTCATTCTTTCTGCTGGCCTTCATGGCTTTAGTCTCCCCAATTCCTGATCATGTTCCCTCTTCTCCACCTTATTTTCTTTCCAACCTAGGTCTCCCCATCCTTCCCTCTTCTCTGATTGCTCTCTTCTCCCTCCCAAGTGGGATTGAGGCATTCTCACTTGGGCACTTAGGGTTGTTAATCTTCTTGAGTTCTGTGACTTGTATCCTGGGAGGGGGGTAAAGGCTAGATTGTAAATAAATATTTTTTTAAAAAATGTACATTGCTACACAAATGTGCCTTCCATCCTCAGCAGCCATAGACACTCCTAGAGGCTCAAGCCAGGTCTTTGTCCCAGTAGCAGGACCATGCAAATGTGTCTCTCACCAGGGCCATGGTTGGCTTGGCATGGATCAAAGCCATGAAAGAGTCCATAATTTAATATTAGACTTATATAGTAATTTAGTCTGTAATTGTTGATTATATGTGAAAGTGAAGAAGAGTAGGTTGATTATTTTATTGTTCTCTTAAAAGCAGGTTAGCCAAACAGTTTGAGTGATAGGATAGGAAGCTTTGTATGTCTTAAGCAACCTTGAGGTATACTATTAACTCTGGTCGCAAGGTCCAGCAAAAGTTTCTGGCTATTAGAATATGTTTAGATACATATTTTCATAATATTTCACTGTGATACCTCTAAATATCTACATTTTAATTATTGTGAAATAGTATTTATTTAGGTCACAGAATTGTCATTTTTTTCACTTTTACTTCTATTACAAAATATAGGTGTTGAAAAGATGTATCAGGGGATTAAGACTGCTGTGTGCTCTTGCAAAGAACCCCTATAGAGTTCTTGGATAGTGGCTTACTATTTGCAACTTCAGTTACATGGGGCATGAACCCTTTTATGTATACAGATACAAAGCAAGCAAATCATGCACACACACGCAGGAAAACACTCACACACTTAAACTAGAAAAAAATGAAAAGTACTTTTAAGAAAAAATGAGAGAATAAAAAATAATGCCAATAATACATTAAGAGAGGAAACTTTGAAAACTGTTTTATTAGCCTAAATATTAAGATATTTTGTAAGAGAATATATATACATATATATATGTATGTATGTATATATATTATTGTTTCAATATTCTTTTTAACATTTAAAAACTATTTTAAAAAATATTCCAAAGACAGTAAATAATTTAAAAAACACAAGTCTTCATACCAGCACAGCACAACTATAGAACTGTTGTTCTTTACCTCCTGATACAGCACATACTGATATCATACAAAAATCTAATAATGGATTTAACACAAACTAAATTAATACTATGAAAAATTAAACTCTATATTTTTTTGGCTATAGAAAATATGGACGTAGAGGAATTGATAGAAAGGCACCAAGACAACTTAATTTTCTAACCCAGAGTGACATACTTTATAAATAAATGACACAAAAACAAATTAATATGATTAATATTATATAGATTAGAACAATATGAATTTTCTAGAATGAACACAGTTTAAATGCATGGTCTAATAGCTAAAGACAAATAATGATCCAGAATTAAACAAGGCAAAGTAGTAGGATACGTGACAAACAGTATTGTATTGAAAGTTATTATTTTATTAAATTATAAATATGCCAATGTGGAATATAAAAGAATATAAATACTTTTAAAAAATTTATTTTATGTATATGAGTGCATTGTAGTTGTCTTCAGACACAACCAGAAGAGGGCATCAGATTTCATTACAAATGGTTATGAGTCACCATGTGGTTGCTGGGAATTGATCTCTGTACTTCTGTAAGAGCAGTCAGTGCTCTTAACCACATAGCCATATCTCTAGCCCATAAATACTTTATAATATTATATAATTTAATAAAATAATAACTAACATTTATATTGCTAACTCTGGGTTTATAGAGAGAAATTATAATTTTTATATTATTTCAATATGACTCCACTTTATGTCATGGTAGCTATAGCATATCTATCATGATTTTGTGTTCATTCCATTAGGAAATCACTTTAGTTCACTTTCTTATAGAGAGTGTTATTTCTAAATTCTTTTGGGAAATTATGTACAGTTATAAAACAGGTCAAGCCACTAACTTTAAAATTACACCAATAAATATTTATTTATTGTCCTTTTATAATTGAACTATTATTAATAATGGGATATTAGTATTATCTCATTATAATGTATCATCTGGATGCAGTGTTGTTAGTTTTTTTATATATATATATCTTGTTTAGTTGATCTTTGGAGTTTCTTTAAATCCATTATCCTTTATAGTCAAACTATACCTTGATGAACCATCTATAATTTTCATTTGCTGTATAGGTTTTATTCCTTCTGTCATTTGAGATACTTATAATCAGTGCTTAGAATATAAAATAGCCAAAGACTTTCATTACTCATGTGCAATTGTGATGGCTATATTGAATTACAAACCTCAAATACTCAGTATTCTTCTTTCTGCCCTTGAACTAGTACATCTTTCACTTTACCGTATTAATTCTCACAGGTGTCAAAAAGTTAAGCAAAGCTAAATGTGTGCATAATAACTTCAGTGAAAAATTGCAAATATTTTGGGTTAGATAATATCTATGAGAGTCATGTAAAATATCTATATTTATACAAGTTTCAAAAGTAATCAAGATACATTTCTGAAACTTGATCATTAACCATCAAATAAAATAATATACAGCATATGCTACATCTGTATTAGAGAAAATATTGGTGCTCATCAATCCAAGAAAATTTCTCCCAATGTTTTCTTTCAGATTTGTTTTCCCAGGAAATGTAACTAGAGGAGTTGATCATGTTTGCCTTTCAACGTCTGTCAAACAATTGCTCAGTTCCCAGGAAATAATATCCTTATCCAATTCTCCTATCCATATGTGCTTTGATCAGGATGCAAAGTGCTTTTATAGAGGCTTTGTATTGTTAGCATCTAACTTCCCCTTTCTGGAACTCCAATATCCTAACAATTCTAAATTAGGAAAATAATATTTCAGGTCTATTTCAGTGAATTTTGGCCAGGAGAAATTTCAAGAATTTCCAAATGTGTGTTTTTCTAGTCATATAAAATAGTATTTTCTTATTAGATAAGCCTTTCCATGAGAAGAATTTTGTCGTAATTGGAATCAAGTCCATTGTCAATATATCAATCAAACCATTATAGTTTTATGATTTCTTTGTGTGTGTTTATGTGTATATGTGTGTATATATATTTGCACTTACATAAATATAATTTCATGAATTTTACAGAATTTACATGTATAGATTATCAGAACTAGTTATTGATGTTGGAACACCCAACCTACAGTGGGTGGAAACACACCTAAGCAGGTGGCTTGTGTTGATAAAAAGGCAGGCTGAGCAAATCACAGAAAACCCTAAGAAGCAGCACTTTCCACTGCCTTCTGCTTCAGTTTTCATCTACAAATTCCCATACACAGTTTCTGACCTGACTTCCCACAATGAAGGACTACAAGCTCAAAGAAGAAATAAGCTCTTTCCTCCCAGGTGATTTTTATCACATCAAGAGAAAGTAAAATGTGATCTTACTAATAATACTATGGGAGCAGGGGGTAGGAGACAAGCCCAGAAGACAAAGAGAATGAATGGAGATAAGCAGCCTTGAGAGATAAGATGTGGGTGGAGCCTCTAGAAAATACCAGAGACCTGGGAGGTGCCCAAAAGTGGGGAGAGGGAACTGGAAGAGGGAACCTCCAGTTAATAGACAGGCCTCAAGCGGAGGAACAGGGTTACTAATCCACAATCAAATTTCTGACCCAGAACTGTTACTGTATAAAAGGACTGCAGGGATAAAAATGGAGAAGAGAGTGAAGGAAAGGTGGTTCAATGACCAGCCCAAATTGGGATCTATTTCATGGGAGAGCACCAAGGCCTGACAGTATTACTGATGCTATGATGTGCTAACAACAGAGGGGAGCCTAGCATGGCTGTCCCGAGCCCAACCAGCAGCTCACTGAGACACAAGCAGATATTAATACCCAACCATTGAACTGAAGTCAGAGACCCCTAAGGTTGAATTAATGGAAGGATTTAAGAAGCTGAAAGGGAGAGCACCCTCATAGGAAAACCAGCCGTCTCAACTAAACCAGACCCGACGGAGCTCCCAAAGACTAAGTCACCATCCAGGAGCATACACAGGGCACTCAGAGGCCCCTGACACAAATATAGCAGAGTTCTATTTTGTCAGTCCTCAGTGGGAGAAGATGAGCTTGATCTTAGAGACAATTAAGGCACCAGGGAAATGGGTGGCTGAGGGAGGGAACACCCACTCTGAGGCAAAGGAGAGGAAGAATGGGATGAGTAACTGTGAAAGAAGGGACCAGGGTTACGCAATGACTGGAATGTAAATAAAAAATTAATTTTGGGGATGATAATATTCACATTATTATTTAATAAATGTAAGGATTAATTAGGTCATAATATATTTCATTTCATGGTGTAAGAGTTACAAATTATAAAACATATTTACTTAATTTAAATTAAATAAATCACTATAAATTTTATAAATTACATGGAAGAACTTGTTACTAATCATTGAAAGATCATGAATATATGTTTATGTCAAGGAATTTTAACTGAGAAATAAAATTTATTGCTTATAAATTTATTGTTTTAATTTTATAGACTTTAATATTCAAAAAGAAATGAGTACCCTCTATCCATTTATTGCCCTCTCAAGTACTTATTATGTCATGATCCCAGAACACAAATGTGGAACAAAAGATATTAACAAAAGATATTGTTTTTGATAAAGCTTAAAGGAATCATACTACTTTGTGTGTACATATAAATATATACAATACATATATACCTAAAATGGAATTATAATACTAGGTCTGATAATGATACTCCTGAACATCATAGATTAATTTACAAAAAAATCTCCAGTACCATGAATGTGATGAGTCCATATTACTAAGGGCATTCTTAACATGCATAATTAGTAAAATAAACCTCAAATGATTTAAGCTATATTTAAACTTAAAGCATCTTTCTTGTAGTCTAAATTCAATAATATATGAAAGTACTAAGCAAGATGTCAAAAGCGGGAAGCAATCTTTAATTCTATTTAGACCTGACATCTGTATAATAATATATACCTGAAGGTACATTAGTGCCACTCATATGTTTTTAGTAACCAACAAAATTTTAGTGGAACTTAAGAACCATTCAACAGGCTGATGAAGCCCCTCCCATACACCATGGATGATAGAAAACTAAAGATTAGTGAGTTAAATTAGCCTCTTTCAGTGATAAGCATGTTGCTTGTCTGCCTGATACAAAGTCTTTAGGTCTGATATCATATACACATAAAGAGCAAAAAATGATTCATCAGGTTGTACTTATATATTTTTCAGATACATTGAATATATATTCAACACACACACACACACACACACATATATATTAATGTAACCATTGCATATCTACAGACCCTTTCATTTTTGTATACCCAGTTTATCCCTACTTTCTCCTCTAAAAATCATGTTTGTATGAAATTAATTTGAGAGTGATATGGTAACATATGAGGGGTTACAGAGAGAAAAGAAAAGGGGGAGAAACTATGAAATCATATTTTAATTAAAACTAGATTAAATAAGTAGTGTGATATAACATGAAATTTTATTTTTTTAATATTCAAATATGAAGCATACTGAAGAACACATGTTTTGGCTGAGATGAGTTATTCCAAGATTTGTTTCTTTTAACAGGGATCAAAGCAATAAATACAGCATGCCATTTCTCCCATTTGTTAAGTGGTTGTCTAGTGAGTCTGAATATCTATGATTATACCCAAAATCTTCAGTGACTAGTAAAGAAAAAATGCATTATTCATCTTCTTAATCGACTGAAGCATGCACTGAAATATTTCCATAATGGCAATTTCACTTGCTTAAGACTGAAATATGTCAAAGACAGCTTTATGATATGTGACAGTCATCAAAAATGAAAGAAAGTAAAAGAAAAAAGATACAATGATACAATCATAGATATCACAGAACCACAAGGACAGATTTAGTAAGTTAGTTGTACATTAAAAAAAAAAAAAAACAAAAAACAAAAAACAAATGCCCATGTAATAAACATCAAAATTGTAATATATAATATAAATTTAGTAGCTGAGTAGTATTCCATTGTGTAAATGTACCATATTTTCTGTATCCATTCCTCTGTGGAGGGACATCTGGGTTGTTTCCAGCTTCTGGCTATTATAAATATGGCTGCTATGAACATAGTGGAACATGTGTTTTTATTACATGTTGGAGCATCTTCTGGGTATATGCCCAGGAGTGGAATAGCTGGGTCCTCAGGTAGTATTATGTCCAATTTTCTGAGGGTTCCCCAAACTGATTTCTAGAGAGGTTGTATCAACTTGCATTCCCACTAGCAATGGAGGAGTGTTCCTCTTTCTCCACATCCTCGCCAACATCTGCTGTCACCTGAGTTTTTGATCTTAGCCATTCTGACTGGTGTGAAGTGGAATCTCTGGGTTGTTTTGATTTGCATTTCCCTGATGACTAAGGATGTTGAACATTTCTTTATGTGCTTCTCGGCCATTCGAGTTTCCTCAGTTGAGAATTCTCTATTTAGCTCACTTCCCCATTTTTTGATAGGGTTATTTGTATCTCTGGAGTCTAGGTTTTTGAGTTCTTTGTATACATTGGATATCAGCTCTCTATCAGATGACTTCATGAAATTCGTAGACAAATGGATAGATCTTGAAAACATCATTCTGAGCCAGGTAACACAGTCACAAAAGAACGATCATGGTATGTACTCACTGTTAAGTGGTTATTAGCCTAAAAGTTTGAAATACCCAAGAGTCACTTCACAGGAACAGTAGTACTGAGTGTGAGGTCCCAGATGGAGGACTTGGATAAAGGACTGAAGGAGCTGAGGGAGTGTGCAGCCCCAGGGAGCTAGCAACACTTCCAACTGGCCTGACCCCCCCATACTTCTGGAGACTGATCCACCAACTAAAGAATACACATGGAGGGACCCATAGTGCTGGCCACTAAGACTTCAGAGGAGGGTCTTGTTACCCATCAGGGGGAGGAGAGGCCCTTGGGCCTGAGGGTGTTATATCCCCCAGTATAGGAGAAAGTCAAGGAGGGAAGACGATAGTGGGTGGGGAGGTCTGGAGGGTGGGTTGGAGAATATCCCCATAGAGGCAGGGGGAGGGCAGAGGGAATGGGGAGGTTCCAAAGGGGGGATCTGGAAAGGGGGAAACATTTGAAATGTAAATAAAATATGAAAATATATATATATATATATATATATATATATATATATATATGGTAACTATTTTAAATTTTAAATATATTTGAGTTTTTAATTATTTATAGTATCTTCATTTTCTTATATTTTATAAAGACTTGAAAATTTTTATTCACTTTGGTGACATTCATTTTTCTTCCAAATCTCCTGCAAGTATCCATCACAAACACACATACTATTCTCTAATTGTTTAACATTTATATTTTAAAATTTAGTTATGTTACAGCTTTTGAGTATGTTATAATTGCTGCTTTTCTCCCTCCCTTCTTCCCGCTCAAACCCATGACCTCTACCTTCTCTTTTAGAAATGCATGAACTCTTTTTTTTTTTAAACTAGTGTTTGTGTATGTGTGTGTGTGTTGGTGTGTATGCATGTGTTTGCGTGCACATATGCTCACTCATGTGTGAGCATATGTGTTTGTGTGCACATGTGCATGCTCATATGTGAGAGTTTCTAACTACTTAAGTACAATCTGATAAGCTTATATGATGTTAATAATCCTATTGAGCCCAATAAATGTTGTCTGCTTACTCTCTTGTGTGTGGCCATTCAAAGAAGCATGTTAGAACTATTAGGAGGCACACCTGTAAAGAAGATTAATTTTATCCCAGAAGCTAGCAATTATCTGTAAGTCCCCAGCTAGGGGGTGACTTTTCATTGTGCATGGATGTATATCTGGCATAAAATTGTCTGTTTAATAAAATTTAATACCAACTAAATAAAATCAACTTCAGAGTTTTGTTGAATTTAATTGTTTCAAAATAGTTCTTTGAAGTAAATTTAATAGATTATTACTTCAGATTCTACTACCACACTTTAGGTAGAGAAACAAACAAACAAACATACAAACCAAAACAAACCAAAACAAACCAAAACAAACAAACAAATAAAACCAGAAAAAGTAACAATAGACAAAGTCAGTTGTGTGCTCCCACTATCTGGTAAAAAAAAAAAAAAAAATGAAGGGCAAATTTTGTTAGTACAATGGCAATTTCTTTCTAACTTCAGACTTTTAACACTGTACTAATAAACAGCTTGATGGAACATTGCACATGGACCTTATGAAGCAATAGATCTTCCCACTGTACCATTCTAATTGAAAACAATACTCAGCAATACCATTAAGACAATTACAAGCTCCATTGTAAATTAACAACTTTAAGAAAACTAATTTCCCAGAGAGGACTGTAGGATGACACAGGCAAATATGTAGCATAATTGCAATTTTGAGAGGATACATACTCTCTGAAGAAACATTTTAAGATGTACCATTTTCTAATGGTTCCTAAATTTCAATTAACTTTTTCAGTAGGTGAGGATTATTCCTCTCTTAACAAAATCACAGTGACTTTACGAGAACAAATTTATCCTTACTAGGTTTCTTGTTTTACTGTTGATTAAAAAGGCACTCTAATGTGTTGAGTTTGACATATTTTGTGATAAAGAGGATCCATAAATTGTGAAAGAAAGAAAAAAGATTTCTAGATATATTTATGTGTTAAATATATAAAATCTGGAAGCAGAAATAACCAACATTGTAAATCATACATCAGGAAAAATAATGGATGTTAACACTGAGAATATGGGATACATAATATTACTATGCCCTAATTTTAGTATATTTTATTAACCACCAATACGAACATATTGGATAATGACTATTACTGTATAATTCAGGAAAATTTAAGTGACTGTATAAGTTTTCCTTTCATATAAATCTGCATGTAGCATCAATGCATACCATTATTTTCTGTTTTAGCAAAAAGTGTTAGACTGAAAATATAATAGTGTAGAAAAAGCATGACTTCAATGCTCAATAGACCTTGCCATCATGTCTTGCATGGATACACATGAATCCTCATATATAGCCCTTAATAAACATATTTATACCTTATCAACTACTTCTGTTATTATTGATATGACTTTATTTACACGGATAAGTTCTGGCTTATGGGCAAATATATCTGCCCCACTTAAAGTAATATGTTCATGGTATTTAAAATAATATATTAGATGAATTCATGTATAAATACATGCACATATATGCATATCTAAAAATAATTTTTCATTGAGAATGTTACTAACATTTGCTAGTTCACTGAGGATTTTAGAAGAAAATTTAGCATGAGTTTATTAAAATCCTTCAAAATATAAAGAGAAAGCCAAGCATAAGAGTAAATGACAGGAATCCCATGTAGAACATTGGCACAAAAATTTAATGGCTACAAGTTACATTTGAGGCTAAACAAAATAACTAACATATCTACCCATAAACATAAAATCACAAATTTTATTGTAGTGTCCATACACTGACATAAAGCAACTTTAAAAGAATTGCTACATGTTTAACTATGTTTAAGATGATATATTTTATCACTGTAGGGAAGGCATATCACAACGGGGCAAAGCAGGAAACAGAGAAAAATGAATGGAATATTATCTCATTAATAATCAAAATACACATTTCATATTTAACTACCAGAAATTTAGTAAGTTAGTTATTAGCAATATTGCATAGCAAGTTAAAATGGACAGATTATATTTTTATTCAATCAGAGAAAATATGATATAATTTATAAAAATATGAGGTAGTTCTATTTTGTTATCTATTGTCTACTTATAAACCCATATATGTATTTTCTATTATTAATCAATGTGTATACAGAAAATATTACTTCTAATTTTTGATATATAAAATAAAATGTTTCTTTTAATATGCAAAATCGTCCATAAAATCTATGAGAGATTTTATACCAACCGCCTTTTGTCATAATTATATAAGCTTGATACATACTCAAATGAAGATAAATTATTTTATTTAAATATAACTACAAAATTACATTGTTTTAGATTATGAGCTAAAATAATAGAGTAAACTTTATCCATTTACATACAACATTTGATTCAATATCAGGATAATATGATTTCTAAAGAAGATTCAATTGTTCCATAAGGCAAAATTGATGGTGAAGGTTTAAAATAAGTTTATATGATGATTGGAAGTGTGTGTGTGTGTGTGTGTGTGTGTGTGTATGTGTGTTTATGACAAGTTATGAATTCATGTTTTATTTATATAGAAACAAATGAAAGTAAATGAGCTCCTTTAGTGAGCTGAAGAGATTTCTCTGCAGTTAATGTAATATATTGCTCCACGGGAAGGTCAGAGATGAATTTCTTATAATAATTTCAGGTAGCCCACAGTGACCTGTAACTCTAGGGTGAGGGGAAGAATCAGATACCTCAGGCCTCTTTGAGACCTAAACTCATATGTAATACAAATCCATATACACAGAGAGCAGGGAAGGTGGTGAGAGAGAGAGAGAGAGAGAGAGAGAGAGAGAGAGAGAGAGAGAGAATATACATAAAGAAAAAGTTAAGTATATTTGTTTTTATTTAAAAGATTAACATCTTCACCAATGGTAATATAAAGCATCTAAACACCACAATCCATTATAAAAGTCAGGGCCAAATTTATACTTCATAGTAATAGAGCATAAGTATTTATTTATAATAGTGGAGTGAAATATTTTAATGATTATTTCCCATACCTTCTCTCTTTTAATTAAATATATTTATCAAACTTATTGGAATTTTAGAATACATATACAATCATCAGATCAGGGTTATACCAGTAAGAATTTTAATAGTCCAGCTATGTTCTCTGCTCCTCTTTCAACATCTTATAGACTCATTATATCTGCCATACTTTATTAATTAAAAAGTAAATTAATTTAAGTAAGAGAACATAAATCTAAAGGAAATTAAATAAATATAAGGAAAGAAAATAAAATATTATTTTTAGGATATGTAAAGTCGTAATTCCTATACATAACATCAGCAATCCTGTGGTTTAAAAGCAGAAAAGCAGACACACATACACAGAGAGAGAGAGAGAGCAGAGAGAGAGAGGAGAGAGAGAGAGAGAGAGAGAGAGAGAGAGAGAGAGGATATCTTGGAATATTCTCATAGCTTTACTCTTAAATTTTAGCCAATTACTATGAAAAACATATCCCAAGAAGACATTATTTCACAGGAATAATAATGTTACAAAATTGATTATAAACAAAGTAGTGGTATAACCTCAAGACTCATAGATCTCATGATTTTACAAGAATGAAGTAAGCATAGGAGGAAGCACAAACATCTATGGTGTGCTAATCAAAAAGATGTTATTGGAGCCAAATCCACAACCCAGTGGTCTATTAGAAAAATTAATATCTTCTCAAAAAGGGAGTCTTTTTCTGTCTCTACCACACATAGTAAAAACTGGGTGCAACCTATAAAATAGACATAGCAACAAATGTTCAATGATAAATACAAGAGCAAGTCAATAAGAACAGTCATTGGAAATACCTTTTAGAGTCCTAACTTCCAGTTATCCAAAGTTTCTCTTAATTTTCTAGTACTTACATGCTAATTATTTCTCTTCTCTGAAATATCGTCCTTAAAAACCTACTTTCTCATGATACATAACAGGATATAGAATGCAGCTGTTGTCTAATATATAGACACAGATGTGTATATAAATCTTACTGAGTATGTGCTTTTGGGTTCAAGACTCATGCTGCTCTCTGATGAATGATTATTAATTCTCAAGTGTATGCTCACTTTTCTGGGACAGATTAGAAAACTGTATACCCTCAACATTATGAATTACCAGTGACCCTGAACATTTTCAAGAAGTATAAACCACTGAGTCCTACTATGAACTTAATGACTAAATTAGAATTAATTACTAGAAGTTCTTTTCCAAAGAAAAATTCTCCAAACTAAACACAAAAGTAGGCTAATAATCAAATCTCTTTAAAATACATGAATATCTATAATCAGATAAATAAGGAAACTCTTTACTTTCTACTACAAAACTCAAAACTTAAAATTTCACCAGATCTTAGGACAGTAGGTAGGTTAATTACTAGTTTTTAAATACTACCTGTTTTTCCTCTGCAAAGGCTTCTGTGTTTCAGGTGCTTCATTGTTTCACACTCATTTAGTTAAATTTAAATAGTAATTTAAGATGATTGCCATAGTCTGAGAAGCTAATAGTCTGTGGATTAATTTGCAAAACTGTAATGTTGTTATAAATCATTTACTGCAATAAGAATAAATACAATAAATTAATGATATTTGAATTTAGACATTTCATTATAAGACATTGGGGATGACTTTGTAGGACATTCAATATTAAGGAAGGTTTGGAACTGAGTGTAGCTCAGTGACAGAGAAATACCCTACAATGTAATAAGCTTCTTCCTTAGGATAAGAACAAAGGTGAACAGCAAAAAAAATTCAAAAAAGGAAAATGGAAAAATGTTTGACACAAAGACTAAACAAACAAATAAACATAATCTCTTAGTCTGTTTTAATTTCTGTGGCATATTATCCTACTCTGAGTGAAAGTCACTAAATAAAGTAACCAATGATCTCATTATTAAACAATTTAAAATACACAGAAAAACTGCAAACATTCCATTTTCAGCAGATATATGCTAAGGTAACCTAAAGAAGCCAAACCTCATTGTATTTAGTCATATATTTAGTGAGCAGGAAAGCTCATTTTTCAATGGTAAAACAATATCTCATCAAATCCATTTCCTAAGGGAGACATGAGGTAGTCATTATTTTATGAAGAAAAGAGCTACACTTTAAAAATTTCTCATGTTCTTAGACTTCTTAAGAAGACAGTTGATTTCTTCTGTGTGAAAGCATACCTTTCAATTTGTTACCCAATGTACCTATTATTCTTTTGAAATTCAGATTAATGTGATTGCATACATTTTTGAAAGTTTTTGTTAGATTTATAAATATCACCGAAAGCATTTTCTCTACAATGTAGTTCAGATTAGATTCCCTTTCCCACTAGAGCTTTAGAGATAAAAGTGAAAGATTCAACTATCCTAATTTATATGATACACTTGTTAGGTAAGAGGAGTTAAGTTGAATAATGCCTCTACTCACAATGTTAATTTACTGGTTGTTTGTTGCTCTATTTTGTCTTAAGACAAATGATCTTATCTGATCATGATAAAACAAGACTCAGAGACTCATTCAAAAATAAATCAAGTTATCTTAGAGTGAGTTACATATTCTTGAACAGGGGACAAATTAAATTATTTGAAATGATGACATGACATAAACTACATATATTTAAACTAATAAATTATTAATAAAAATATATTCACTGTTAAACTAATTTCTAAATCAACAGGGGGTAATATAGAAAGCTGTATTTGGAATATATACAGAGTACCAATAAAAAGTTTCAAGGCATGTTTTCCTTCAAGGTTATCAACAAAGAGATGACCATTAGCAAGCACCTCATATTGAACATAGGTTATTTTCTTATGTGATATATTCTGAATATACTCAGTAGAACAAAAATTATCAAGAAAGAAACAATCTCACTGTGTAGCAACATAAAGAATGTGAAGTGACAAATAAATCCTCTAGTGTAAGTTACTGCATGCATGCAATGATTATACCCTTAGAGCACCATTTTGGGAAGAATGCAAGAGCACACAAAAAATGTGCAGAAGCAGTTGATTCCATTCAACCCCGAGGAAGAATTATAATCTAGCAGCATGGAAGCTCTGTCAAGGGAAGGCATAGAAAGTTCCAAGTCTCTATGATCCAGTTGGAATAGTATCATGAAAAAGAAAGGAGCCACCTAACTGAGAGGTAGACAAAGTGAATCAGAGAAATATTTGAAAGAATTTGAGGTAGGGTAAACCTGACCCTCATGAGATCAACATAGGAAAAAGGAGCTATCAAGCTACACTACAGAGGAATAGTAATAAAAACTGCATGGTATTGGGACAAAGACAGACACATTTATAAATGCAATAGAATTGAAGACCCAGAAATAATACCACACACATTTACAAACACTTGAACTTTGAGAAAGAAGCCAAAACCATGCAATGGAAAAAAGAAAGCATCTGCAATAAATGGTGCTGGTCTGTATGTAGAAAAATGAAAATAGACCAGTATTTGTCACCTTGAATAAAACTCAAGTCTAAAGGTTCCTCAGAAAATTGGAAATAGATCTACCCAAAGACTCAGCAATGTCACTCTTGGAATATAACTAAAAGATGCCCTACCATGCCTCAGAGGCATGTGTTCCACCATGTTCATAGTAGACTTATTTGTAATAGCCAGAAGCTGGAAACAACCCAGATGTCCCACAACAGAAGAATAGATGAAATGTTGTTCATTTATACAATGGAATACTACTCAACTATTATGAACAAAAACATCCTGAGATTTGCAGGCAAATAGATGAAATTAGAAAATAGCATCCTAAGTAAGGAACTCAGACCCAAAAGGACATGCATGGCCCATACTTTGCATCAATATACATAAATGAAATTGGTCTAAAGTTCTTTTTCTTTGTTGGGTCTTTGCATAAGTATAAGGATAAGTATAACTGTGCCTTCATAGAATGAATTACGTAGTGTTACTTTTGTTTCTATTTTGTGGGATATTTTGAGAAGTATTGGTATTAGGTCTTCTTTGAAGGTCTAATAGAATTCTGCACTATTTAGGAGACTTTTCATGGCTGCTTCTATTTCCTTAGGGTTTACTAGACTGTTTAGATGGTTTACCAGATCCTAATTTAACTTTGGTACCTGGTATCTGTCTACAAAATTGTCTATTCCCATTTTGTTGAGTATAGGTTTTTGTAGTAGGATCTGGTGATTTTTTTGAATTTCCTCAGTTTCTGTTGTTATATATCACTTCTCATTTCTGTTTTTGTTAATTTAGATATTGTCTCTGTGCCTACTTGTTAGTCTGGCTAAAGGTTTATCTTTCTTGTTGATTATCTCAAAGAACTAGCTCAGTTTGATGATTCTTTGTATGGTTCTCTTTGTTTCTACTTGGTTGATTTCAGCCCTGAGTTTGATTATTTCCTGCTGTCTACTCCTCTTGGGTGTATTTGCTTCTTTGTGTTCTAGAGCTTTCAGATGTGATGCTAAGCTGCTAGTTTATGCTCTCTCCAGTTTCTTTTTGGAGACAATCAAACCTATGAGTTTTCCTCTTACCTCTGCTTTAATTGTGTCCTATAAGTTTGGTTGTGCTGTGCCTTCATTTTCATTAAATTCTAAAAAGTCTTTAATTTCCTTTTTCATTTCTTCTCTGACCAAGTTATCATTAAGTAAATAGTTTTTCACCTTCTATGCATATGAGGGCTTTCTGTTGTTTTTGTTGTTATTGAAGACCAGCCTTTATCTGTGGTGATCTGATAAGATGTGTAAGATTATTTCAATCTCCTTGTATTTGTTGAGGCCTGTTTGGTGACCAATTATATGGTTAGTTTTGGAAAAGGTACCATGAGGTGCTGAGAAGATATATTCACTATACCACTCCTAAGCAAATACGCACATGATGATCCAATATATAACAAGGACACATACTCCATTATGTTCATATCTGCCTTATCTATAATAGCCAGAAGCTGGAAAGAACCCAGATGTCCTTCAACAGATGAATGAATACAGGAAATATGATACATTTACACAGTATATACTAATCAGCTACTAAAAACAATGACTTCATGAAATTCACAGACAATAGATGGAACTAGAAAATATCATCCTGAGTGAGGTAAGGCAGGCACAAAAGAGCACACATGTTATGTACTCACTGATAAGTGTATATTAGGTGAAAAGCATGGAATACACACAATACAACTCACAGACCATATGAAGTTCAAAAATAAGGATGACCAAAGTGTGGATGGTTCAGTCCTTTTTAGAAAGGGGAACAAATACTCACAAGTGGTAGATGGTGAAGGGGACTTGGTAGGAAAAAGGTAGGGGAAGGGGGAAAAAGGGGGGAGGATTAGGTACGGGAGGGGAATGGATTATATACAGAAAGTTAGGAAATTGAACAGAGGTGTGTAGCAAAGGGGTTGGGGAACTGGGGTTAACCACCAGAATATCCCAGATGATAGGAAAGCAAAAGACTCCCAGGACCCAACTGGGATGACATTAGCTGAAATACCCAACAAAGGAGATGGAGAACCTGTAGAGACCATACTCAGAGTTTAGTTAAAGCCCTTGGTTGAGGGATGGGGCCACGTACTCATCTACAAATGTTTAACCCAGAATTATTCATATCTAAAGGAAATACAGGGACAAAGTGTGGAACAGAGACTAAAGGTAAGGCCATCCAGATACTGCCTTACATGGGGATTCATCCCATATACAGACACCAAACCCCAACGATGGAGTCAGGGAAAGGACTGAAGAATCAGAAGGGCAACCCTATAGAAAGAACAACAATATCAACCAATCAGATCCCCAAGAGCTCCCAGGGACTAAGCCACCAACCAAAGAATCCATATGGAGGGACTCATAGATCCAGCTTCATATGTAGCAGAGGATGACCTTTTCAATGGGAGGAGAGGATCTTGTTCCTATGAAGGCTCGAGGTCCTTGTGAGGTAGGAGTGGGTGGGTGGGAGAGCACTCTCATAGAAGTTGGGAGTGGTGGGATGTGATAAGGGGATTGCAGAGGGGAAACCAGGAAAGGAGATAACATTTTTAATGTGAATAAATAAAGTATCCAATAAAAAAAATAAGGATCCAGAAGATTAGAACAAATGGCCAGATACTTTGTGGCTATGCAGAGAAATTCTGTGAGGAGTTGAGAGAAGCTAGATTGAATCAGTCAGCTTGGAGAAAAGTTTAAGCCCAAAGAACTGAACTGAACCAGTCATCCTGAATTCAGAAAGGGCAAGAATGAGCTTAATTACATCTTGTGAATAAAATTATCTTTTACATAACTCTTTTACATAAATCATATTGCAGAGTAAGTGTGTATCAAATTATCAAAAATTGAGCAATATTTCTATTTTTGAGCTAATACAGCTATTTCAGAATCAGATTCTAAAATGAATACAATTCTATGCCAAATATGAAGGAACTTTTGCATTACATGTTCAAAGGTAATAGAATTTTGAAGAAATTAGCAATTTTACCAATGTATTAAGTAGGAAATTATAAATTTAAAAGTTTAAATCATGACATTCATAATACACATAACTATTACTATTAACTCTGCTAAAGTTTTAAATCTATAGCAAATTTTACTTACTAACTTATCCCAAGAATGAACTAACTTGTGCTGAGAATGACCTCTACTGTTGATCATTAGGCCCTAACTCTTTAGGCCCTGTCTTCTCTAAGTGAGTTTTGAACTGTCCCTCTCTTTAATATATTGGCATGCTTAGGTTGTCAGAAGAAGTAGTCGACATTTCCAATCCCCTTCTTTTTCTTCATATATTCTTATTCATTTTGAGACTATCTTATAATGGATCTTCTTTAAAGGTCTTAGTCATGTCTTTACTTAGCCTTTTGAATAAACAGACATCATGGCTCAGTCTCCAAAGGACTCCATCTCCAGAGGATAGATGCTGGCTATTGTTCCCATTGGTCCTTGCTAAATGGAAGAAAAACTCCAAGGGAATTTTCCTAATGAAGCTCATTCACAGACCATTCATACACCTTTCCCATGAGAGACAACATGGCTCCTCCCATGTATATACATAGAAACATCTCCACAAATTATTTGCATTATTGCACTCACAAAATTAAATGCATTATTCATTGTGATCTGATAGGAATTTTTTCAGAGGTGTAGTTGGATCAAAATAAACAGGTTGATAAAATAACGCAGGACTTCAGTAAGTTGAAGAAATCTAAATAGTGTGATATATATGTTAAGAGGACTGAATAAAATTCAACCAATTCTTTATAACAATAATACTGAGCAAACTAAGTTAGCAGGAAGATAAGTCAAAATAATACAGCTAAATAATACATTGATAAAAATCATAAATACAACACTCATGAACATATACACATATAATACATATAAAATACATTAAAGTATTTCATATTATATGGGTCATATAATATATTACATATTATTAAGTATAGTTAATCATGTATATAAACTTATCTTAAAACTCATATCATATTGAATATGAATAAAAACTGAAAACGTTTCCTGTAAGTTCTGAAATGGAAACAAATAGTTACACTTACTCTTCCATTGTTGATAAAATAAGCCTTTAATTAAGTAACTTTGCTGATGTATGTGTTAATCCCATAAGTTTCATTTCCTTAACATTTCTCATATTGAAATTGATAAAATATCTCAATATTATATTAAAATATAAATTATATACAAAGGTAAAAATAATTTACAAAATAAGATTAATATATAGCCATTACCTGCCATATGACATTGCAACTAATGCAACACATATAAAAAGAAATTGGCATTTGAACAACATAAAGATTAATTTTGCCAAGAGAAAATTCATAAACATACTCACACATATATGGTCAATTAATTTAAGACAAACAAGCCAAGGCAATTTATGATTAAAATAATTTTTCAG
The DNA here is from genome assembly GCA_019843965.1 of Rhynchomys soricoides. Taxonomy (NCBI): domain Eukaryota; kingdom Metazoa; phylum Chordata; class Mammalia; order Rodentia; family Muridae; genus Rhynchomys; species Rhynchomys soricoides. The sequence continues at coordinate 31,553,418 of JADRCH010000004.1, read as the reverse complement.
TAAGTTACAGTGTAACAACAGGATATCCATATGGGAAATAATGAACTTCAGACCATTTCTCAAATGAATCATTTAATAGAACTCAAACACTCTATATGTCTTACTATAAAAGTTAATACAAAGAGATGTGTTAATACAAAAGAAAGAAGATTGTTTTGACATCAGGATAAGCATATATCACTTGGAAAATTTACAGAATACATACTAAAAGATAATTGAAGTTTTGTAATATCAAAGCAACAACAACAACAACAACAACAAAATGGTTTAGTTCAAACCTCAGAATAGATAAAATGAGAATATAATGAGACAAAACAGAAAATCATCCTATATGTCAGAAGAATATGTCACAGGATTATGCACAGAACTGCTTCTCAGAGATAATTTGCAGGGCCTTTTTAAAACTGACTGTCAATATAGGTACGATATTGGTTTAATTTACTCATTAATCACAGTGATATTGGCTACAATATTATCTCTTATGATTTTAATATATATAAACTCATAAAAATAAGCTCATCTTGAGGCACATATATTATATTTCTTTTACTGGAAATTAGGATCAATTTTCCCAGTTTCTATAGTTTTATTTTTTTATTTATTTTTTGTGTTTTGTACTTTCCATACATTTTAGATCACTTGGTTTTCAAGAATAATATCTTTGACTCTGCATTTTCTAGAGTACCTACATTTGTACAACTAACAAAAATTTCATTACTGTTTCACTTTCAGGAGGAAATTATTGTAAAAAATAATAAAATCAGAATAAATGTGTAGGCCTTCAAACAGAAATGCATGATGAAATTCAATTGCTCAATCAAAGCTAATTGGAGACAGTAAAAGTTTTCCCAACCTAGTGATTTGATGATCTGATCCTATTCACATAGTAAGTAAGCATGCTTCATAAATTCTAGGAAACCTTTTCAAACAATTGAGTATTAATTCAAGCTCATCCATAGGAATTGGTAGAAGTACATGTGAAGGCAGGCTATGGGTACATTCGTCGTAGTAAGGATCAGATTAGGTTGAAAACTCGAAACTTGAATTCAGATGAGTTTAGGTCAAGAGTTATAATATCAGTCCTTATGATTTAGTGCAAAAAATGGAAGCTTTTAATTCATACAGAGAATAATAAATAAATATTTTAGTTATTAGAGTCATAAAATAAATGTCATTTTAAAATAATTTTTCTCAGTTTTCTATGGATGCTAAGCTACAAACCTTATATTTCAAGTATTTATATAATTCTAGTTCAGAGGATATATTGGGTAATATGAGCTCTGCTGTGAGTTTTCAGTATCTTCTCTAATATGCAGTACCCCGTTCTTCATTGAATGATTTCATTCTCTAATTATATTTTATTCTAATCTATCTATCTTTCATTCTGTGGACCATGCAGGAAAAAAATGTCTCTAGAACTCATGGAATGTAGCCCATAGGTTGGCACAGCCATGATGGGTGCACCTTGGCTGAGGCTTGACCCTGAGAACTATGTATCCAAAGGACTTTGTACTGTTATGAAGTTCTACTCTGCTGGTTGTCCTGACATACCTATTAATCTAAGAATTACATAAAAATTCTAAGTCCCTCAGTGGGCAGTATCTCTGACATTCAGAAAAAAATAGTGTTTAATCTCTTTCTGGCATTGCTGCTTGAACAGATTAATGATTAAGTCACCACCATGGAAAAATTAAACTTAAGAGATGCAGATTTTCACTTATGACCACCATCATTAGAAATCATTTTGAAAAATAAAATTGTTTAAGAATTTTATGAATTCATCATTTTTAATAGCTGAGAAGTACTCCATTGTGTAAATGAACCACGTTTTCTGTATCCATTCCTCTGTTGAAGGACATCTGGGTTCTTTCCAGTTTCTGGCTATTATTAATAAGGCTGTTCTAATCTCAGTGGAGCATGTGTCCTTGTTATTCTTTGGAGCATCTTTTGGGTATATGCAAAGGAGTGGTATAGCTAGGTTCTCAGGTAGTATTATGTCCAATTTTCTGAGGAACTACCAGACTGATTTCCAAAGTGGTTGTTCAAGTTTGCAATCCAACCAAGAATGGAAGAGTGTTCTTCTTTCTCCGTGTCCTTACCTGCATCTGCTGTCATCTGAGCTTTTGATCTTAGCCATTCTAACTGGTGTGAGGTGGTATCTTAGGGTTGTTTTGATTTGCAATTCCCTAATGAATAAAAATGCTGAACATTTCTTTAGGTGTTTCTTGGCCACTTGATACTCCTTAGTTGACAGTTCTTTGTTTAGTTCTGAGTTCTTTGTATATATTGGATATTAGCCCTCTACAGGTAGTAGGATTGGTAAAGATCTTTTTCCAATTTGTTGGTTGTTGTTTTATACTAGTGACAGTGTCATTTGCCTTACGGAAGCTTTGCAAATTTATGAGGTCCAATTTGTTGATTCTTGATCTTAGAGCATAAGCCAACTGGTGTTCTAGTCAGGAACTTTTCCCCTGTGCCCATGTATTCAAGGATCTTTCCCACTTTCTCTTCTATTAGTTTCAGTGTATCTGGTTTTATGTGGAAGTCCTTGATCTTCTTGGATTTGAGCTTTGTAAAAGGAGATAGGAATGGATTGATGTGCATTGTTCTACATGCTAACCTCCAGTTGAACCAGCACCATTTGTTGAAAATGCTTTTTTTTTCTCCCACTGGATGGTTTTAATCCTTTGTCAAAGATAAAGTGACCATAGGTGTCTAGGTTCATTTCTGGGTTTTCAATTCTATTCCATTGATCTACCTGCCTGTCTCTGTACCAATACCATACAGTTTTATTTCATTTGCTCTGTAGTACATCTTGAGATCAAGGATGGTGATTCTCCTAGAAGTTCTTTTATGGTTGAGAATAGTTTTCATTATCCTGGGTTTTTTGTTTTTCCAAATGAATTTGCAAATTGTTCTAACTCTGGAGAATTGAGTTGGAATTTTGATGGTGATTGCATGAAATCTGTAGATTGCTTTCAGCAAGATGACCATTTTTACTATCAATGGGAGGTGACCCCCTTGGTCTTGTGGATGTTCAATGCCCCATTGTAGGGGAATGCCAGAATGAGGAGGTTAGATAGGGTAGATGGGTGGGGGAACACCCTCATAGAAGCAAGTGGAGGGGGATGAGATAGAGGATTTCACTGGGTAAACTTGGAAAAGGGAAAACATTTGAAATGTAAATAAAGAAAATATCCAATAAAATAAATAAATAAATACAATTGTTAGTAAACCTAGGTTAAGATGGTTTTGTTACTGGCTCTGATATAGAAAATCTTAGAGAACAATTTGAACTTCAGAAAACTACCCTCTGGACAAATAAGCCAAGGATTATTTTTAAGGTTAGGGAACAAGAAAAATGGCAGCACTAACTGGCCTGATTCTCATTGAAACTGGACTGACGATAATTGATATCTTATCTCAATTTTTGCTCTCAGCTTCCTGATATAATTTAATATTTCTAGATATGCATTCTGAGGCTTCAAAATAGATATGACTGATTTTTATATAAAAGTCTAGATTTTTGATTCTGTTAAGATACTTATAAGATTATATATTTTTACATTTATTTATTTTATTTTATTTACATTCCAGTTTTATCCCCTTTAATGATAGATGATAAAAAATTAATGCTTTATTTATAACCACAAAATTGCTGGCTACCAGTAAGATAAACTGGCTGAGAAATCTATCTTGCTTGCTTTCAGTTTGTTAATATACAACAAGTTGCCTAGTTCAAATGTAGATAGGTTCTTGGGAATAATTTGCTTCATTAACATATATTATGTAATGTTACTTCTATAGGTAGTTGGAAAAATACTGTTTTTTTATAGTCATTCACTAGAAGAAAATAAAAATATAGTCATATTGTAATTTCATACAACTTGAAGGATTTTGCTGGGATATATAAGCCATACGAGAAAGAATAACATTGTTGGATCATTGTTCCTTCCATCCATCAATTATGTGTTTGTATGTATATATGTAAAGTTTGTGTGATAGTGTGTTGGAACTTTGTTTCATCCATCAAATCTGTATGCATATATATAGATATGTAAAGTTTGTGTGGGTGTGTGTTAGATCTTCCTCTATCCACTAGATGTGTGTACATCTTGTATGTATGGATGCATATTAAGTGCTTGGAGCCTTCCTGTTGGAACTTTAACCCACTTGGTATGTGTACAGGTGAAATGCTCAGAACTGCTTTCTGGAGCTTTGCTCTAATAATTCAATGTGTGAGTATGTATGTCTGTCTGTAGGTTTGTATGCATGTATGTATGTATATATGTGTGTATGAATGCATGCATGCTTATATGTATGTATTTGTGGATGAGGCTATTGAAGTCTGTCTTTTGCTTTTTAAAATGGCAAATAATATTTTGAACTAGAGTAACACTGACATGAAAAAATATATATTCCTAGATTTCTGATTTTGTTGACTCATATATCAGATAAAATTGTTTGGTAATCACTTGACTCATGTATGTGTATGTTCCAAAGGATGGTAATGAAATGGAAAAGTTTCACTGTCTATGGGTACATCAATTATTAGAAGACACAACATCATATTACAAAGCATATTACAAATGTAATGTGCTAACAGCAATGTCAGATGAAGCAGTTATGCTATTGATACTTTTAGAAAGGTATAATATATATAATTATGAATAAACAAAAGCATGTCCAATTATAACCTATAAGTGTAATAGATATTAGAATAAACAAGCATATTATCAATTCATGTGGTTGCTCTATCTTATGTTGATTTACATGTACAAGCCTGCCTACCATAAGCCAATGGACTCTTCATACTAGAATCATCCTCGTGCATTTTTATTTTTCTGATTTCTGCTTCATTACTATTTTTGTTGCCTCTGTCAAGAAAATTTTGAAGTGACTAAGTAACACCATCTTCTTCTTCACGAATTTATGCCCAACAATACTTCTGAGCCTTTTAAACAAATAGCCATATTTGCCTTGGCAATGCTTTTGGGATTGTCCACAACCCTGACCAGCGTATAGTTGTAATAGTCAATAATAATAATAATAATAATAATAATAATAATAATAATAATGTTTGTGCTAGCAAAAATGCAGCTGTAGAATAGTTATAGGAAATGCAAATCAAAAATTATTGTTTGGTAGTATACGGAAAATACAGCCAAGCTCTTGCCAAAGACAGACATCACATGGTTATCTCAAAAATCTTCTTTGATATAAGCCCTACAACACTGATAGGATTATATGTTTTGTCTGTAAAAACTCTATTTACTTGAGCTTCTGCACAAAGAGATCTTTTGGAGGTGTTAACATACTCTCTGTCTGGCCATTAGTAAAGTACTCTTATACTCATTGCCTTAATTAGTGAGGTTACTGGTACCTATCACACATAGATCCTTTTAGTCTTATGAATATTTTATTATCAATATATTATTAAAATGTTGCAATGGTTGAAGCTATATTCAAATTTTAAATTTTACAACAGCTCTATATTGTCATAGTTACCCCAACTTATTACCATACTTTGTAGGTTGAACTTTTAAACAAATTGTAAATAAGTGAATAAATAGGCAATGGTATATTGTTGTACTGCATTTCACTTGTGCAAAGTAGGTGGTTAAGAATTCAAGGTTGAAATTCTGTTAAAACTAATTTCATTGGTATAACACTCATATTATATATTCTTTGAAACTCTATTATTTAATTATTTTTTGAGAATTATTACATCCACAAATACTATATGTATTTACTTTTCACTATTACCAATTTCACTGCTTATTTCTCTTATATCCTCAGTTCCTCCCATATTTTTTGCTTTTTCTTCTTTATTCTTATTATGCATTAGTGTGTATATGTGTGTGTGTGTGTGTATGTGCATGTGTGTTTTTGTGTAAGTATATCCCAGCCATGGAGCCCATTCTGTACTGCTCATGTGTATTTTGTGGTGCTCATATGCTCCTGTGTCTATGTGCTCCTGTGCCTAACACTTAGGATTGGATAATTCATCAGATGATGATCATGGAGTTAGGTGAGTCTCTCTTTCACTATACCTATTTGTTGTCTACAGCTCTTTATCTAGGATTCAGTCCTTATAAACTTCCTCCTACATATGTTGTCAGTTCCTCTGGTGCTATCATAATGCAGATCTTAGATACCAAGAAGCTGAGATATCCTGGGTGCAGCTTCTCTGTCATCTCTCAAGTCACTATCTCACAGAAGATGCCCTAGTTCTCCTGGTCTTACAATCTCTGTTTCTTATTTCAAGATGTCGTTACAGGATTGAATACTGGGATTGTGTTGGAAAAGTGTCAATTGGTCTGGGCCTTAGAATCAGTTGACCTCTGTATTTTTAAAAGTATTTTTTTTTGTAATTATGATATATTAACATGATTTCTCTGGTTGCTTTCCTTACTCTAAACTTTCACATTTACTTAAACTTGCCCCCTAGTTCTCTGCACTTGGTTAAGTTATAAATTTAGATAGCACTTTCCTTGGGTTGCAAAAGAACAAGCTTCACTGATGAGGATAAAGGATACACTTATCTGAGGTATAGTGATAAGTATTTAGAGTAAACATAGAAATTATATTGGTTGAGAATTGATTCTTGAGGATCTCTGTCTTTCTTAGCTACTTGTAGTATGTTGGACAGATTTACAGTATCTGGTAGAAATGTATTCCTATTATGTGGGGTTGGAAACTTCAAAAGTCAATATGGAAATTAGTTCAAAAATTCTAAAACAAAAAGGTTAAAAGTTGATCTTTCACAATAGACTCTAATAATATAAAACATCTTAGAGTAACTCTATCCAACCAAGTGAAAGCCTTGTATAATAACAATTTATGTATTTGAAGAAAGAAATTGAGTATTTATGAATAAATGGAAAGATCTCCCATGCTCATGGATCAGTAGGAATAAAATAGTAAAATTGACTGATGAACCAAACGAAATCTATAAATTCAATGCATTTCCAATAAAAATCTCAATACAATTCTCTACTAAAATAAAATACCTTCTAGAAATATCACCATCCCTGATTTCAAGCTATACTTAATAGCAGTAGTAATAAAAACTGCATAATATTGGCATAAAACAGACATGTGGATCAATGGAATCAATGCTAATCAAACACTCAGGCATAAATCCACACACATGTGGATGCCTGATATTTTTTATTTAAAAGAAAGTCAGACATATACACTGAAAAAAAATGATAACATATTCAACAATTGCTAGGAAAAATATAAATAGGTCTATATTTATCACTTTAAACAAAGCTCAAGTCCAAGTGGATCAGAACTTCAACATGAAACTGTATACCGTGAACCTGATGAAAGAGAAAGTAGGCTAATAGCCTTCAACAAATTGGTACAGGAGATGACTTTCTGCACAGAACACCAACACCACTGGCAGTAATGTCAAAAATGAACAACTAGGATTTCATGAAACATAGGTCCTTCTGTAAGACAAAGGACACCATCAATCAAATAAAAGAGTAACATATAGAATGAGAATTAGTTTTTATTAATCCACATGCAATGAAGGACTAATCCAAATTGTATAAAGCATGCAAGAAAATATATATTTAAAAAATAAAACAATCCAATTTTGAAATGAGGAACAGATCAAAACAAAGAATTCTGAGTAGAAAAATATCAAATGGCTGAGAAACAATTAATGAATAGTTCAATATCATTAGCCTTCAGAAAAAACAAATAAAAACTACTTTGAAATTTCATAATATACCCATCAGAATGTCTAAAATCAATAGCACATGTGACAGTTCATGCTGGTAAGGGAGACACTTACATTGTCAGCTTGAGTATAAGCTAATACGTCCACAAAGGAAATCATTATGACAATTCCTTAGAAATCTGGTAACTGATCTACCTGAAGACAAATCTATGACAATCTTTGGTATATGCCCAAATAATGCTCCATTCTACAAGGTCACTTACTCAACCATGATCATTGTAGCTTTATTCATAATAGCCAGAAACTAAACAGAAATATTAATCTCCTCAACAGGAGAATGGATAAAAAAAATTAATACATTTCCACAATGGAATATTGCTCAGTATTCAAAAAATGTCATCTGGAAATTAGTAGGCAAGTGAATGGAATGAGAAAAAATTATCTTGAGTGTGGTAACCCAGAACCAGGATGATGAATATGGTATGCATTCACATAGAAGTGAATATTAGCTACTAAGTGAATGATAACCAAACTAAAATCTGAAGACCCAGAAAGGTGGGGATGATGGCAGGATAGTTATGTTTGGGTATGGGAGATGAGATAGAGAGTACAATGGGAAATAGGTGGAATTTTAGACCATTTGTAGGTTGGTGTAGAAACCTTGTGCAGTGGCCTCTATAAAGCAAGGTGATCCTACTAAAGACTTCTAGGAATGGGGGATATAGATTCTTAACTATCTCTTATAGCTAGGCAAGGCTTACAGTGGCAGGACTAGTTCACATTCAGTTGAGTTCTTGGTCAAGGGTATCATATGATAATCATCAAACAAACCAAGCTGTAGCTAAGTGAAAACCTAGAGTAGGTGGGTGGGGGAGAACCCTCATACAGGAAACGGGGAGGGGAGAGAGGGCAGATGGATGGCTGGTTGTGGAGGTTAACTAGAAAAGGGATATCATTTGAGATATAAACAAATTGAATGATTAATAAAAAGAAAAAAGAAAAGAAAGAGAAAAGCTTGCTCTCCACAAACTGATAGCCAGCCCTACTGCCAAGGACAATACACACAGAATTCACTAAACATAGAAAAGTTGAGCTGATTACTACATGGAGCTATTATAACAAAATTCTAGTCCTCTGATATTGGAAGTGACTTTGCAGACTACTGAAAAAGAAATGTGGACATCAACCCAACAACAGTTCCTTTGATCTACAATCTGTCCTGTTTGCAAAATTTGACACAAAACTCTTTGGAGTAGCCAACCATTGTGTGATTACATTTAAGGCCCATACCATGAGAAGGAACTTATTATTACACTGCTTGGGTAATAAATAACTAGAGACAAAGATAACAGAGACACCAGGGAGAAAATAAAACACTACACTTCTAAACAAATAAATAGGTAAATAAATAAAATAAATAAATAATTCTACATACTATTTTGCTCTGTTCATAGGCCAGTGCCTTATAATCATCATCAGAGAGGTTTCTGACAGCAGAAGAGAACAGATGCAAAGAACCACAGCCAGGATTTATATAGAAAGAGTGTCTAAATTTAAGGTCTCCATCAACCAACTTCTGTTGGGTTTCTGTGTTCAACCTCATTATGATAGTTTTTGCCTCATCTTATTATACTATTTTTTCATTATCGGCTGTTATCTTTTAGAAGCCTGTTCATTTCTAGTGATAGACAGTAAAGATGTGGATTTGGATAGGAAGGGAGACAGGGAGGACTCTAAAGAATACAGGGAAAGGAAACTAATAATCAAGATATGTTGTAGGCAAAAACATTCTAATTTTAATAAAAGAAAAAATGTAAAAATTAGAAAAGGACATGAATAATATGACACAATAACATTTCTTGGCATATACTCAGAAGAATTAAGATCCTACTAAAGTGATAGTTGATGAGTTTTGTTCATTGTCATTAGTCTATTAATAAGAAAAAACAAACAAACAAAAAAAACTAAATGTCCTTCAACTGATTAATACACAATAGAATTCTATTCTGCTTTAAAAAGTGAAATCATAAAATTTGACAGTAAATGGAACATATACAACTGGAAAATTATTGACAGATATAACCCTGACACAGATGACGAATGCTTATTGTTCTCCCTTGTCTGTATTCCTTCCCAGTGAAATGCCATATTCCATAATCAAGGTCATGTTAATTAAATTACATTTTTGTAAGTATGGTGATAATATCTTTAGTGTACATTATATCAATACCCATTATTGTTAGAACCCCTTTTGAGTGTCTAGCCTCTAGATATTCATAATTCACACTTTTTCAATGGTATTTTTATTAGTTTATACTAATAAATTGAATTATATGAATTGATAAACAAGATAATAAACATTAACATGAAATATATATCTTCTGCCAGTCAAGTATATTATAGAAAGAAAACTTTTATTTATTCAGAGTACATGCTTAATTTAGTTGTGATATTAGATGAGTTACAGAATTCCAGGTAATCTGTCACATCAGTAGCTCTAAAAAATTCAAAGCTTCATAGAGTTTTCTGTTTGGAACTGGAAATAGCCGGCCTATTTGTATACTTGTGAGACATCATTAGAAAGTCATGATAAAGAGTATAAAATTTTGAAAGTTAATATTTAAAATGTATTTAACAAAATAAGATTAAAAATCCTATTGTATGAAAGTTGGACAAACCATGTCATGAAAAAAAAGAAAAAAAAGAAAAAAAAAATACAGCCACAAGAGAAGACACAAAAATCTGAGAAGTACTTTTTCACATACTCAGGAGCCCCATAAAAGTATGAATCTGAAGGCTATAGCTTGTATGCTGAGTACCTGGTACAGACAGACCTGTGCAATCGTTGTGAATGTTGCTTCATACATGATTTTTCTTAACAATTTTAATATCTTTTACTTAAATAATATATGGATTAAGTAAACAACATTCACAGAATATATTCATGTACTATGACTCACTGGAGGCAATGTCTTTAGGTTTTACATCCCCACTGTTGGGCATTTCCTCTAAGGTCACCCACCCTGAGTCCAGGGAGCATACTCCATTCCAAGTTTCTGGGACTACCTAGAGATTATCCCTGCCTCTTACCCCCAGTGTCTGCAAATTTCCATTAATTCTCCTGGCCCTCTAGGACTCTCTCCTATCCCTCCCCATACCTGATCCTGCCTAGATATTTCCTTCACTTTCCTCTCCCACACAGGTCCTTACTTCCCTCTGCTTCCCATGAGTATTTTATTCCCCTTTCTAAGTGGGAATGAAGTAGGCTTATTTGGGTCTGTCTTCTTGTTTTATTTCTTAGGGTCTGTGGAGTATATCATGGGAATTCTTTGTTTTTGGCTAACAAGTACTTATCAGTGATTACATACCATGCATGTCCTATTGTGTTTAAGTTACCTCACTCTGGGTGATATTTTATAGTTCCACCCATTGGCCTTTAAAATACACATTTTCTTTTTAATAGCTGTATTTCATTATGGAAATAAACCATCTTAACTTTATCCATTCTTTGGTTGAGGAACATCTTGGTTGCTTACAGTTTCTTGCTATTATGAGTAAGGCTGTGATGAACATAGTTGAAAGGCTTCAGTATCTCCCATTCTCAGATATTAGTTTGCAGTCATTAATACCACTTCAGAAGAAGTTTTGTTGCCAATAACAGCCAAAAGCATGGATCATGGATTTTACTTAATTTCTGGTCTCAGCTCAGATCTTAACCATCAACTTGCTCTAAGCTGCAACACAGATCAAAGACATTTTCTTGGACTACAGAGGCATCACACCATCATGGCCTCTGGAGCAGCCATGCAGCCATCTCGTAGCAGCAAGGACATCAAAACAGCCTATCATGGTGGCATGGGTATGTAATTACATAAAATTAATATATCTGTGCCAAGACATGAATTTTCATAACATTTTTAATATCTTTTGCTTAAATAATATATGGATTAAGTAAACAATATTCACAGAATATGTTCCTGAACTATGACTCACATTTTACATACAGTACAGAATAAGCCTGAATAACTTAGACATCATAAAGCTCTCTGAACAATTTTTTCACATGAACCAAAGTAGAAGAAGAGGACTAAAGAGAGAAAATCAATATTCATACAATGTTTTCCAGATGCTTTGCCCTAGTTTGTGAATATCTATGTTTCACTGAAATATAAAAGCCTAGAATTATAGAAATTAAAATATTTATTTTCATAAAATTGTATAACTATCGAAAACATTAAATTAGTTTTGTAAACATGGAAATTATAGCCCATATCTAATAGTGTTTGATATACTTGTTATTGCCATTAAATTTTACTATGTACTTGAGAGATAACAATGATTTTGTTTTAATTTAATAAATATGAAATGAATTAGATATAACTGTAGTAATTAAGCTCAGAAGAACACTAGAATTTCAACTGGTTTCTGACATTTTTAATAACAAAGTAAAATATTTAAGTAAATATTTTGTTGTTAATATTACTGATTTCATTTATATAAACCATTTTAAGTTGATAAATTTCATATTGGTATGCTCTAGTTTAATAAAAATATATCTTAAAATTTGTTACTCTGAAAAAACAGAATAATAGTATTTCCATAAAATTCAGTGACATGAACTTACTCTTTTTGTATACTAGGGATAGTCTAATACAGATTATTTTGATACTGATAGCATTGAAATTTTATATACCAAGCAGAGGAGGTCATAAATCATAAGCAGAGTGGTCCAGTTCATACAAGCAGGAAGCAGTAGATCAGTACCTCCTCTTTCGAATGTCAAGTCAAATACAATTTCTACTATATTAAAACTGTCTTTGTTGATGATAGTTTTTTCTCAAGATAAAACAAAAAAGGCAACTGAGAAATATTTTCAGTGCACTCCAGGACTAGTGTCTCATCTTTGATCCACTGTAAAATTGCTCTTCACACTGATTTACTATCCACTAGTTTTGACTTGTTAGAAGGAGATAAAAATATAAAAATAGAAATTTCCTCTGGGGACTAAGGCATGGGAAACTGAATCAAACAGCTTAGGGACATGAACTGAGTATTTTAGATCTTTTCTTTAAGAAAATGATTTGCACTGTTCATTTAAAATTTACACTTTACCACAAGTATTTTCATATATATATATATATATATATATATATATATATATGCTTAAAAGATGCTCTCATATGTGCCAATCAAACATTTGTTGTCGGAAAGTAATCAATGACATTTGATTCCTATAATAAATTGTAAGTAAACTCTTCTACAGGTACTATGTGTATAGTTATAGAGCACCATATATGAACTCATAATATTTGTTTACTGATGTTTAGGAAATAATATAAAATAATATTGCTTTATGGTAAAATTCCATGTCATCAAAAGTGAAAACATTTTTTTCCTGTAGAGTTATGGATCATATAATGCTAAATGTTATAAGTAAATTATAGGATAATGTATTTACTGTAGAACAATTTGTAAATGTATAATCACAAATAAGTGAGCTAATTGACATAAGCACCAAACATTAGAATATTTTTAGCAAATTTTTTTGCTGAGATATTTAAAAAGACACATGCAACACATCTCTCATGACGCCATGATTTATCACATTATATATGAATGCAAAGATATGTCTAACACTTGACTTTTTCCAGCAAGCACAAACCAAAACAAGTTAGTACATTTCTCTGTTTTCCCTTACTCTAATTCTGTATCTGAATATGATAAAGATTTAAGAAAAACACAATCATTTTGTTTTGTGGTTCTGGAGATTGTCATTATACCTGACAGCTGATTCCCCACACAATGAAGAAAACTACTTGGTACTTAACAGATCGCCTGTGTGTGGGTCTGTGCTAGATGTTGGCTTCTATGAACTCTTCACTATTCGCCCATAAGAACTTCAGTTTGGAGAACATATCTAATTTTCATCAGCTCTAAAATTGCTATGTCTGTTTACAGTATTTAACATTTTTAAATTTAATATAAATAGCATAATATTGATTATTGTCAACAAACAAAAACATGGGGATATATTATTATCCATAAAACTCATTAGTTTGCAAATACATATAAATATTAGAATTGCCCTCAGACGTGCAGTCTCTTCTTGTGACACCACCATTGATGACTAACTTTACAATGAAAAGTCTCAAATAGAGCACTGATACCCATTCATTGAATTACAAATTCATGGTATATTTCTACATTTCTCTATTGTTAATTTAGCCCATTCAATTAATTTTTTTGTAAAACCATTTCCTGTGGTTTAAAAATCTCATGGTGAAAATATATAGGAAAAAAAAGATGTCTCAAAATAGCCATTAATATTTAACAGTTCAGACACTATGAGAAAATTCATTTTACGTTTACAACCATAACTATCTGGGATATTTTCATTTTATTTTGAATAATATTAGACATAATTTTCTTATTTGAAACAAAATTAGGTCAAACTTTTCATCATAATATTTACAAAAACTTGCTTACCTGTGGTTTTTTTTAAGTTTTTATTTTTGAGCTTATAATTTAACTACAAGATTTCTCCTTTTCCTTTCTTCCCTGCAAAACCTCCAATGTAGTCCTGATCATTGTTTTTTTAAATGTATTTATTATTCTTTAAATATTTTTAAAAGTCATCCAGTAATAAATTAGTAATTGTATAGCATTTTATTGTCATACTTTCTGAAATCAATACAAATTAATTTTTAAAGTTACTTTCATTTATTTTATTTCTATATTCTCTGCTTTTTTGAGTCATAGATTTTCCTCACTGCTGGTATATTTATATTACTTTCTTGGATGTAGTAACTTTTCTCAAATGTCAATAATTCTTTGCATAGAAAATGCATTACCAGCCACATGTAATAAGTTCACCATCTGTTTATTTTAAATTTCATTTTCCTTTTGTTGCTTGCCTTTCAAAAAGGGAAATTTTTGGTATCTTAATGTGTTTATAAGGTTTGTTTCATTGTTAGGTGAGTAAAGGCCTTAATTTCTTTTATGATAATTCCTTAATATCACCAAATAATTTAGGGTTTTTATTCCTATAAAATAGATGTATATATAAATGTTGATTATGAAAAGAAAGATGATGATAATATAAGCTTATGAAAGTATGTGAACATTTATCTGTGTGTAATTTTGGTGCCAGTATACCTAGTCATAAAGTCAGGGGGTCTAAATAGAATTCACACAATCACACCCAAACAGTAGACAGAGATAAATAAAAATAGATATTACATTTATTATGAGGTCACAAAGAATATCCAAACAATTGAGATGGTATAATTTTAATGCTTGTAATGAATTCTTTCTCAGTAGACTAATCAGACAGGGTATAAGAATTTGACAGTCATGGATAGCATGAAATCTGAAAACATGGCTTCCATACTTCATCCAATCAGGAGAGTGACAAAAACAACAACAACAAAAAAAAACCAAACAGACACCACATTTGAAAGTATTAAAAATATGTCACCCTTCATGGAAAAGTAGAAAATGGTAGCCTTGGAAGATATTGTGAGAGAATTCTACATTTCAAGTCTTGCCCTGAATTCCTTCCAGTTCTCTTCTCTGAAGTACAATGACTTCTCTGAAACAACATTGTCTTGAATTGGAAAAGAAACCCTCAACAATTTTGGGATGTTGGTCCTAAATTTAGACAAAGTAGAAAATCTAATAAGGTTTCCAGATATCCTTAGTTTTCCACAATCTAGGAGAAACAGAATTTGAAAGTAAAATATTTTAAATAACCCTTCTCATTGCAGAAAGCTGTCATCCCTTTCCCCACAATAATATCTGTTTTCTATGTTCTTCCTGTTGAAACTCCTCCACAGCCTTCTACTAGTTCCATATACACATTAATCCAAACACATATGTAAATAGTCAAACTTTGCATTCATATCTGAGAGAATGAGTATGTGGTATTTGTCTGTCTTGGTCTGGGTTACATCACAAAAAATGATTACTTACAACTCCCTGTACAACTAATGAATTTCATATTTCCCATAAACTAAAATAATGCTCAAAATCAATAGAGCTAAAAATCTAGCTTCAATGGGGAAATTGTTTGATTTTGAAAAAATAATTAACTTTTCAAAGAATAATTTACTTTGGTATTTTTTCTTACATTTTACTAAAAAAAACAAAACAAAACAAACAACAACAATAAAAAAACAAAAACAAAAACAGGTCTGAGATTCTCTGTCTTTGTTAGGTCTTTGTGTGCTTTAAGTATCATAGTAACTGTAGGTTCATAGAATGAATTAGGTAGTGTTTCTTCTCTTTCTATTTTGTGGAATTGTTTTAGGAATAGTTTGTTTTTAGCTCCTCATTTAAAGTCTGGTAGATTTCTACACGAAAACCAGCTGACCCTGTGTTTTTTTTGGGGGGGTTGTTTGCTAGTTTATTTGGGGAGATTAATAACTCTACTTATTTCCCTGGGCATTATGGGACTCTTTAGATAGTTTACCTGATCTTGATTTAACATTGGTACATGGTATCTATCCAGAAAATCACTCATTTTGTCTGTATTTTCCAGGTTTTTTGACTATAGGCTTTTGTAGTAAGTTCTGATAATTTTATTAACCTCCTCATTTTTTGTTACTATGTTTCCCTTCTCATTTCTGATCTTGTTAATTTGAATACTTTCTTTATGGCCTTTAGGTAGTTTGGCTAAGGGTTTATCTATCTTTGATTTTCTCAAAGTACCAGCTCTTACTTTTGTTGATTCTTTAGACTACTCCCTTTGTTTCTAATTGATTGATTTCAGTCCTGAGTTTGATTTTTTCCTGCCATCTGCTCCTTTTGGGAGTATTTGCCTCTTTTTGATCTAGAGCTTTCAGGTGTGCTGTTAAGTCGCAAGTATAGGATCTCTCCAACTTCTTTTGAATGCACTTAGTGCTATGAATTTTCCTATTAACAGTGCTTTCTTTGTGTCTGCTAAGTTTACATATGCTGTGCCTTCATTTTCATTGAATTCTAGAAAGGCTTTAATGTCTTTCTTTATGTGTTCTCTGAACAAGTCATCATTGAGCAGAGAGTTGTTCATTTTCCATGAAAATGTGAGCTTTCTGCAGTTTTTTCTGTTATTAAGTCTAGCCTTAGTCCCTGGTGATCTGGCAGAATTCAGGGATTATTTCAATCTTCTTGTATCTGTTGATGCTTGTTCTGTGTCTGAGTAAAGAAATTAGAGACACAACACCTTTCTCAATGGCCACAAATAATTAAAATATCTTGGTGTAACTAACCAAGCAAGTGAAAGATCTATATGACAAGAACTTCAAGTCCCTGAATAAAGAAACCAAAGAAAACCTCAGAAAACGGACAGATCTCCAATGCTCATGAATAAGTAGGATTAACAAAGTAAAAATGGCCAATATATTAAAAGCAATCTACACATTCAATAAAACTTCATCAAAATTCCAACTCAATTCCTCACAGAGATAAAGTGAGTAATTCTCAACTTCATGTAAAATAACAAAAAGGGCCAGGATAATGAAAATCATTCTCAACTATAAAAGAACTTCTGGGGAAATCACTATCCCTGACATCAAGCTGTACTACAGGCTATTAGTGATAAAAGCTACATGATATTAGTACAGTGACAGGCAAGTCAATCAATGTGATAGAATTGAAGACAGAGAAATAAACCTAAACATTTATGGACACTTGATCTTTGACAAAGAAGACAAAATCATACAGAGGAAAAAAAGAAAGCAACTTAAACAAATGGTACTCATCTAACTCTGCAGGCAGAATACAAATTGATCCATGTTTATTTCATTGTACAAAGCTCAATTCCAAGAGAATCAAGGACCTCCACATAAAACCAAATACACTGAATCTAACAATAAAAGAGAAATTGGGATATGACCTTGAAACCACTGGCACTGGAATGGAGGAAACTTTTCTGAGCAGAACAGCAATGGATCAGGCTCTAAGACCACTAAATGACAAATTGGGCCTCATGAAAATGTAAAGCTTCTATATGGAAAAGAACAATGTAAATAGGAGAAAACAGCACCCTAAACATTGGGGAAAGATCTCCCTTAACCCTACATCTGATAGATAACTAGTATTCAAAATATATATAGAGCTCAAGAAGTTAGACTTTATAGACAAAATTACTCAATTAAAAATATTGGAGTACAGAGCTAAACAGAGAATTCTCAACAGAGGATTCTCAAATGGCCAAGAAGCACTTAAAGAAATGTTCAAAGTCCTCTGTTATCAGGGAAATGCAAATCAAAATGTCCCTGATATTCTACCTTACATCAATGAGAATGGCTAAGATCAAAAACTCAATAACAACACATGATGGAGAGTATGTGGAGAAAGAGGCAAGTTCCTCTATTGCTGGTGGGATTTCAAACATGTACAGGTCCTTTGGAAATCAATTTGGAGGTTCCTCAGAAACTAGAAATAGTTTTGCCTAAAGATCCACCTATACCACTCCTGGTCATAGATTCAAAAGATACTCTACCATACAACAAGGATCTATGCTGCATTTTGTTCATAGGAACCTTCTTTATTATAGCCAGAAACAAGATGTAACCCAGAAGTCTCTCAACCAAGAATGGATATAGAAACTGTGGTATATTTACACAATGACATACTATTCAGCTATTAAAAAAGGTTAGCATCATGAATTTTGCAGGCAATTGGATGTGAATAAAAAATATCATCATGAGTGAGGCAGTTCACACTCAAAAGGTCATGCACAGTATGTACTCACCAAGAAGTGAATAGTAGGAAAAAAATAAATAAAACAGAAAATACGCATGGTACATCCCACAGATCATAAGATGTTTAACAATAAAGACAAAGTGTTCATGGTTCAATCCCACTTAGAGGGGGGAACAAAATAATTATGAGAGTTAGGCAGAGAAAGGTACCTAGGTGGGAGAGGGGAAGGGGAGATGAATGGGGAAAACAGGACCTAATTATGTGGGAAAACAGGAGATAAGCCAAGATGGCCAGGAGAATAAATGGAAGTATATAGCTTCTGGGGATATGAGGAGTTGAAAAAAAGCTCTAGAGTGTTCCAGAGACATGGATTGTGTGAGTCTCCCAGGACACAATAAAGATGACCTTAACCAAAATGCCCAATAGTGGGGAGAAGGAAACTGAAGAGACCACATCCAGTAACAGAGAGGACCCCCAGTGGAAGGATGGGGTTACCAACCAACCTCCACAATTTCTGACCCAGAAACTTCCTGTCTAAAAGAACTGCAGGGACAAAAATGGATTAGAGACTGAAGAAAAGGCTGTCTATTGACAGGGCCAACTTGGAATCCATCCCTTGAGCAGACACCAAACCATAACACTAATGCTACGTTATTCTTTCAGGCAGGAGTCTATCATGACTGTCCTCTGAGAGGTTCTACCAGCAGCTGACTGAAACAAATGCAGACACTTTTAGCCAAACACTGGACTAGTTTGGGGATCCCTATGGAAAAGTTAGCTGACTTTTCCAGGAGGACTGAAGAAGCTGAAGAGTATAGCAACCTCATAGGAAGAACAACATTATCAACTACCCCAAACCCCAGGGAGCTCCAATAGTCTAAGCCACTGACCAAAGAGCATACACAGGCTGGTCCATGGCCCCTGGAACAAATGTAGGAGAAGATTGCCTTGTATGGACCTTAGTTGGAGAGGAAGAACATAATTCTGATGCCCCAGAGAAAGAGAATACCCATGTGTTAGAGGAGACACCTTATCAGAGGCAAAGGTGATAGGAAAGGAAATGAAAAAAATTATGGTAGGGTGAATGGGAGGGAGCAACATATGGAATATAAATAAATAAAATGATTAATAATGAAAGCCAGCCAACCAAACATACAAACAGTAAAACACTGAATCAAGACAAAACTGAAGAAAACAGATACTTGTGCTGGGATATGCATCAATAAATAAGCATGGGCTAGACAAGCATAATGGCTAAAAATCAGGTTGCCAGAACCCATTTAGAAGCCCAGTGTTTTGGCTAGTACCAGTATTTCCAGCTCTAGGAGGCAAAGACTAGGGCTTCCCAGTGTATGGTGAGTAGTTACATTAGCATTTTAGAAATTTCTGGGCTCAATAGGAACTACTTGATTAAATAGATGTGGGAAGTTCTGGAAGAATAAATATGAGGTAACCTTCCAACATTCACATTCAGATACGGAAACTTTCATGGACAACTGTATTTATTTAAGTCCACACATGTACAAACATGTCAATATATATATGTCTACAAGAATCAGCTATCACCTGTCTTTCTCTCATTATTATTCCATCTATCTATCAATCATCTATCCATGTATCTATGTATGATGTATCTATCCATCATCCATCTATCCTTTATCTTTATATCATCTTTTTACATTTCTCTGTGTATATCATGTATTTTAAAATATAATCTCAGTATAATCTTAAAGTACAACTTTGAAGTTTTGACTTTTAAGTTTCTACTTATTACTGTAAATAGAGATAAGTATTTTTTTATTCTTTACTTATAAAGTAATGCTTTCTTTGTTCTTTATTTCTGACTTAGGGATAAAAAAATTAAATTTACTTATGGCCATATACAATATGCTTTCAGTATTTCCTGACAAAAACACCACCAAAATATATTTTATCAGCATGTATGAGAAAAATATTTACCTTTCCTTGCCTTCTAAAATTCATTTGATATATAATGGGAGCTATCCTACCTTATAATATCTCTTTGTTATATAAATATATCTCTCCACGAAAATCATTGCAGAACTATCAACTTTTCAATCCTAGAATATGTCTCATCACTTCTTCAAATACAAATTCATATCTCAGAGGAGGTAAAGGTCTCAGAAGTTCACTCACTGTATTCAGTCATTAGTCATTATCTGACATTTATGCATAACCCAAGCCCAAGTTTCAATAAGACATATCTAGAAAGTCCTAACTACAAATGCATAAAAATAATATTCTTTGTAACTTCATAGGCCTATTAAAGCACTAATACCAATAATCAAGAATTAAATCTTCTTTAGTAAATTTAATTTAATACTATAAATGAATGATAGCCAATGCAATGTTATCATTTTTAAAATAAGATTTTACTACAGATAAAACTGATAGTGATATTTTACCATCATAATTGAATGTACTTTGAATATTTATTCAAAATTAAAAACTAATTTATATTTCCTCATTTGCCCATGTAAACTGTATTGGTTTCTAGTATATGATATGTAAAATACATCATTGACATATGCAAATTAAATTATCCAATGAAAATAGAGTATATGTGAAAGGTGAAGTGTATTTTTTAATCATTTAATGCTGTTTTCAGTGCAAGTTGATTCTTTTGAACTATTAGTGAACATAGTCTTCTAGTATACCCATTACATATTAAATATTTGATTTGAGTAGGTTTTAAGTAAAACAGAGAGAGATCAAATACACACAGATACAGATGGGAAAATGGCTAGGGAAGGGAAGGGAGGGGTTGAAATCGGACAATAAATTGGGGAAGGGCAGTGGAGACATGTGGCTATAGTAGGAAATCCAGGCTGAGATATCCAGAATTAAACTAACTAACGTATATACTTATATGAAGACAATTTGGTTAATTTGACAAATAATATAGGAGACAGCCATCTCCTTTGACTAAACTAAGCTTCTAGTAATAGGATTTGATTATATCTGATTGAGTTGTTAGCCAAAAGATCCCATGGAAATACATAAACAACTCAGGTTATTGCCAAGAATATAGATTGATTGGTATAAACTGAGAGCTAATCTTCATTGAAGAAGACAAGACATGTACAACTCGTTGAACAAGGAGATATCTAAGATGGTACCTAAATAGATTTCAATCATATGTTCCAGGGGTTTTGGTACAGAAATACACTGTGCTCATTAACAAAAGAATAACATAAAAACCAAGACAGCATCAGATTCTTTATCTACAATGGTGTACTACCTGCAAGATAGTTTAGCATAATGGTGGAACAAACCTTGTTGTGGCAACAAACCTATAACTGAATTGAGTATAGCCTGAATCCAAGAAAAACGGGCCCTCTAAATCAACATGAGCAAAACTCATAGGAACTCAAAGACTGAAGCAGCAGACACAGGGTCTGCATGGTTCTGTACTAGGTCCTGTGCATTTATATTGAGGTGTCCAGTTTAGTGTTTATGTGGACTCTTGAATGTACGGAAAAGTAGGTGTCTGATGCTGGTGCCTGATCTTGCTCTGTTTACAATTTCTTGGTTTGACCTTTCCAAATTTGATATCTTTTGTTTTATCCTATTTTAATTTATTTTACTATATTTAAAATATTCATCAAGTGACCAATTAAGAGTGTAAGTAATTAATTGAGTCATTAATTAAGCCTCAGTATAAATTAAGCACTGAATTATTAATAATACCTGCTTGGAGAGGAAAAAAAAAACATCAGAGCAACAAAACATTCCCAAAGCCAAGAAATAAAAATAAAATGTCACAGAAAAGTATAAACACAAAACTAAAGAAACAAAATAAAAAGCAAAGACCAAATTTTAACCCAAAAAAATGAGAAGTCCATTAAATGTTGATCAACATGAAGCATGTCCTAGACTAGTTGATATACCCAGAGTTACTCCATTGGAGAAAACTGACCTTGTTGAAGGTACGATGGTGACCCCATTCCTCCACTTGGACTCTCTCTACTGAAAGTGATCCTTTCAGGTTCAATTTCCCCACTGTTCACTCCTGGGCATGTGTCCAGAAGATGGTAGAAAAAGGAACAAAATAATCATGGGAGACTGAGGGAAGGAGGGTCCAGAGAGGGGAAAAGGAGTGGAAGAGAGAAAGGGGCAGGATCAGGTATGGAGGGAGACAGGAGAGAAGCCCAGATGGTCAGGGGAATGAATGGAAACGTGCAGCTGAGGTGAGTTGTGGACTGGGTGGAACACTATAGCATCCCAGAGACCTGGGATATGAGAGGCTCCCGGGACTCAATGGGGATGACCTTAAACTTCATTTTTTATTGGATTTTTATCAATAGAAATCAAAGTAAAATAATTTTTATTACCTGATTATGTTGTTTGACAGATATTTTTAGTTAAATTTCAAAGTTACTCTCAGACTCCTCAATAGTAAATATATTTGGAAGTATATTATTAAATAGTACTATAAAAAAGAAAAAATACATGTTTTAGACAGTGTTTCTTTGTGTAAGTGCTGGTTGACCTGGAACTTGCTCTGGAAACCAAGTTAGCCATGAAATTAGAGATCTGGGATTTTAAGCATATGTCATAATGTCCTGTTTGAAATAAGTATTTTCAATGAGCTCCTTTATAGGTTTATTTCAACACAGAGTTCTCGTTCATGGTTTGAAGAACGCCAATGTAGAAGTCCTCATCAATCAAAAAGCTCTACAGACATTGTAGGTATTAATATTAAGGTTTTGCTAGAAACTAAAATCAGATCCAGGTATTCATGTGTGTGTGTGTGTGTGTGTGTGTGTGTGTGTGTGTGTGTGTGTGTATTTGTGTATATATATATATATATATATATATATATATATATATATATATATACACACACACAGCATTTATACATGTATCTACACAAACACAGACTGGCAGACAGATACATAGATACATGATATAGAGTAGATAGATTGATGATAGAAACAGAGCTTTCAATTGGCATACTGAAGGATGCCTGTACACTCTTGTTTTTTGCAGCAGTGTTCATAATAGACAGGCAACAGTTTTAGCCAAAAGGTCCATCAGTAAATGTGTGGGTAGATAGACAATACAGTTTATATACACAGCAGAATTTTATTCAGAAACAGGATTGCATCATTTTAAGGAAAATGAGTGTTCTGGACGAATTCTCATTTTATATGTAATAAGAATCATCCTAAATCACAAATATCATATTTTCTTACATATATAGAATATATAAACTTGAAAGATGTTTTGATAACAGAGCAAGGCTCTTTGTGAAAATGGCAGATTGAATTGGAGGACAGAAGAAGGTGAGTTGGAAGATAAAAAATGTAAATAAATCTATATTTTACATTTATTTATAATATTATAAAGTATTACATCATTTATAACATACATATATTCATATTATATAGATAGAGATGCAACATACATACATAACCAAATTGGCAACACAACTCAATACACATTATTTTTAGAATAATAGAAGTATGTATTTCTATTAAGAAATCAGGGCAATCCTTTGAAAGTCCAATATTTGGAATTTTACTTGTTAAAAAAGATTTGTATTTACAGATATTTCTTAGAAACATATTATAGTTTAAAGTCAGGCCTTTTGGAGGTAAGTAAACCAGTAGGGCAGAATCCTAGGAATAGGATTATGCCTTTTAAAAGTAAAAATCAGTAAATGTTCTCTTTGTGTATTCATGCTGTGTATTCATAAAGATAGTTACTTCAAAAAAAAAGGAGTGTGTAATGAGGTCCATCTGATGGAGAACCTTGTTCTTGGACCCACAAATATATCCTTCAGAACTGAGTGTAATGTATAATTGCTTAATTGTGTTACAGATTGACTATCAACTGCTGTGGAGTATTTCTCATTTTCAGTCAACAAAATAGATAGGTAAGGAAGTAATTTCTTAAAAGCTTGGTAACTTACAATATTTAAAAGATTAAATAGTAAGGTGCATTGGTTAAAATCAATATAACATACCGGCCAAAATTATATAATCAAAAAAATGTAACAATGCCTTTGTGTCTTCCCAAAGTTGGGTTTTCTCAATTCAACAAATCAGGTGAGATAATTTTAAAAAGTTAAATCCTCATATAGACAAACAAGAACTTAATTTGATTCATCTGGTAGGTCTCAGAATTATCTAGATCAGTGCTTCAGAAAAACACTGGACCACAGGGAGATAGGCAAGGTGTGCCCCACTGAACCACATATTATGAGTGGTGATCAGTGGAAGCTGATTAGCAGGCTTCAGACATCTTAGCACTACGGAAACTGTGGAGAGGAGCAGATGTTAAAGTTAATGCAGTGCTTCACCTAATGTGTAACTAAACTGATGATTAATCTCTCAGCTTCCCATCTGCTGGCAACGTGGCTGCTGATTATATGAATAGAAAGGACACTGTGTCCTTCACAAAAGGTAACAAAGATGAAATTTAAACAGTTTTCCACAGTTGAGATTTGAAAATAAGTAGTAATAACAGAATAGAAAGAGTGGACACTTTTAATTGTTATAGACTGATTAAGATATATCCCCATATACAAATAGCTTTGGTCATATGTCTGCATTTATTAAGTGCAGCAAGATCTCCAAATTTTTGTGAAATTCGTGGTATGTGTCAGGTCCCCTGAGAAAATGTCAATATCCAAATTCATGTGACCTAGGAGAGGATCTCTGTGATTGTTCTAAAGGCTTCTAATTCTATACCTGTGATGGTACATATTACAACAACAGATAGAAGAGAAGACAGTAATCCTTTATAAAAAATAATTATAATCTCCCTTACCTGAATCAAAAAAATAATCAAACTTGAAGAATGAGAATGTAACCAATATCATAGAATATAAAATGGTAAGGAAGATGGAATCATTGTTAAAATTTGGGAAAATGTTAGAAGAATCTGTAAGATGAGAAGAGATAGACTGAAAGTAAAATTAAAATAGATTTTCATTAGAGAGGTAGCTGTACTGTAGATATGATTGTAGGAAATCAGGATTTGTCATTGTAAACATCTGTAGTTAATATTGTGAACTCGTCAGCAGTGTTGTGTAACTATAATCTTGCCACATTTTCCAAAGTTGAGAGAATGAAATAACTTTATTTACACACACACACACACACACACACACACACACACACAAATACGCACACACACACAAATAATCTAGTATGTAAAATAGCGTGGTTCTATATAAAAGTTCATTAAATATTCATGAATATTATGACAAAATTATCTCAATAAGAACACACAACAGAACTAAAACACCTAGAGTCAACTGATACAGTTCTAAAATGACAAAATAACAATGAAAAAGCCACAAACTTACCCTAAGATTTGAATTTAAAGTGAATTTATTCATTGAGCTTTTGGGCTTTTCTTATGAAACCTGTCAACTTCTGTGCAAGAATTCTTATTAGATCATACTTTCTCTATATCTGTCCTGCTACTGGAGTCTTATTATTTGTTGTATACCTGTGTGTTTTTGTAAAATCACCATGTTATAAGGCATACATTTCCTAAGGATTTCATTTAAAGTTTAGCTCCAGGGCCAGTATAAGTTACTGTTGAAAAGATCCTTGCCAATGTCATTTTCCAAACCTGCATGGGAAGATTACAATATTTTTCAAGATACGGTTCATTAACTTGATTGTGTTCTTCAAGTTGTAAAGAAAGGGAACAATGGATGTTGTCATTCTCAAAAGATGGACTATTTGGGTATGCAATGAGTAAATGTTGGCAAAGGATTAAGAATAGCTACATAATAAAAAATCACAAAAATCTCTGATAGATATCACGAATACAATTAATGTTGATTTATGTTGTTCTTGAAATATGCTGAGATTGGATACGTGTTCTTAATCCCCAAATAGAGACTATGTGAGATGTTTTTAATCATGTTAATTACTTTCCTCTTGCGGTTCTACAATGGTGATATACTCAATACATCATGTTGAATAAAATACAACTTAAGGATTAGGAAGAGTCTCATGAGCACAGAGAAAAACTATAAAAGTGGACAATAGAAAGATAATTGTGATCAAAGTAATATATATATATATATATATATATATATTCATGATAAACACTAATTTCTAGAGTTAATATACCTTAAAAATACATAATTCATTAACTTAGAAAGATCTTATCTTGACTCATCCTCATCCTGTCTTTTAAGGTTCTTTGGTGATTTGAACTATCAACTTTAGTGAAAAGAAACATTCTTCCAATTAATATGTTCTTTTTTGAAGAATTTAACATCTAAGTCTTCTCTGCTTGTGCGAAAATTAGGTTAGTACTCATAGCCAAGTAGCAACCTTGTGATAGTTCAGGAAATGATAATGACCTTAATCACTAATAGGAGTGAATATGAAAATACCAGAATCATGATACAGTACATAATATTTCATTTGTACATATGAAAAAAAAAGAGTGACTTTTGATTAATATATGGCTTGAACATTTTAAATGAATTTGAAAACATCAACTAATAAAACAAGTATGATATTTGTAATTTATAAATTCAAAAATATTTACTAAGAGATCAAAGACTTTCACAATCAGCAGACTTAGTTTTCCAATATTAAGATAACTATCAAAATAATACTTTCTTTAAAAATAATTATAAGATTACCACTATACTGTATCAATAAATTATGGAATTTATGGAATATGACATTCATATGATTTAAACCACTTCTTAATCATATTGTTAAAGTAACGTCATAGTAGTGGTATATAAAGTTTTGAGATTTTGAAAACAATTCATTAATATAAAAATGAGAGGAATGTAGTATATCTTCATCTCTCTGTCTTGTCATGTTTTTGGATTTTCCATAGGCTTAAAGACAAATTTAGTGTGACTTTGTATCACACATTATGATTTTTATGTGAAAAATAAAATCATAAATAATGTATTAGAAAATCAATCAAGTAACCAGAAAAACATTGAGTTCTCTTTAATTTCTATAAACTTTATATTTGCTAATTTTTGCTGAAACAAATGAAAAATGAAAAGTAATTTGGCCAATAATTCTCTGTTCTAAGGAGCAACATGGCTTCATGCTAATTCTCAGAAAAACCAGTTAGTCATTAAATAATAATTTTCTGTTGGTCATATATCCTATTATAAATCTGATGTTTTATAGTAAATAAAATTTTCTTAATATTTAAGAAAAACTGGTCAGAATTATATTATCTTAATTAGATATTGAGGTTAAAAAGCTAGTTACTGTCAAGTCTACTATCAAGAAGAATCTTATAATGTAGTTTAATCTACCTTTAATGTTAAATATTCTTACCAGTTAAAATCTTTAAAATCAGCAAGCTACCTTTACTAGAATTAAAATTATAAGTTTGAAGTTCCTTCATATATTTTTGTTCTCTAGAAATCATGACCATAGCCTTCTACTGAAACATTGTTATATACCTATTGACTTCAGCATAATGATACAAACATTAAAATAGTGACAAAATTATCAAAACAATACAAAGGAACTTTTAAGATGCTCTGTAAACTCCTGAATATTGTGAAGTAACTGCTAGTAAAATTATCTAGAATAAGTGTTGTCTTCATCATTGTAGCCATATGATCTGATTGTAGAGAGTCACTAATAGTCTTGGCAATAGCCTGAGTTGTTTTGAGTGTTTCCATGGAACCAATTTGGCTAAATGTAACCAATTCATAGCATTGTATGCTGCATTTGGTGAAAATAGATCATGACTGAGGGCTCTGTATGCAAGACTGAGAGATCTTGGAACACTCAGATCAGACATGGATGTTTCCATCAGATCTCCCATTAGGGTTTAGGAATGGCAAGGAATGGAAAAAAACATAAGAGCTACAGTGGATAGAAGACTCAAAGAATCAAGGCCTCCCAGACACAACAATCAAGATGCTCATAGAAACTGTTGCAGAATTCAGTCTACAAGATTTTGCTCCAGATGAGATTTAGAGATGAAGGAAGTAGAGATTAGCCTTCATCCTTAACCCAGAAAATATTTTCAACTGATAACCAATTTCCAATTAACGTTTTTATTTCTCCAAAGAAGTCTCCCTGGGGAAACAAACCTCTCTTAAGGATAAGACACCATGTTCAGAAACTGATGGCCAACACGAAATGAATGTCATCTTTGGAGTTTGTTCGTTGCATGATATTAAATCTTAAATCAGAGATCCACCAGCACCACTACCTTACAGGATCTGTAAGTGTATAGTATGTTTTTCAATTGAGATTGTTTCTTTTTTATATTTGATTTCTGTGTTTGCAAGCCATGTATATCTTTTTTTGCATATGTGTTTCTTGAGGTTTTCCTTTGGTTTATTTTCCTCTTTGGTGGTTTTGTCTTATTCTGACTTGTTTGGCTTGTATTAATCTTATTGTATTATATTATATTGCATTATTATTATTTCTTGGTGGCTTGTTTGTTCTCTAAGGAGAATAAAAAGGGAAGAGGATGGCAGTGTAGATGGGGAAGAACATGGAGGAGTACTGGGAGCAGAAATGTAGTCAGAATATATTTTATTGTTTCAGTAAAATAAAACATTTTCAAATAAAAATACATCTAAAATAGAAATCCACTTTGTTTTGAACTAACACTGGTTTTATTGAAATAAAATTAATATAAAGTACAAAAATTATGAATACTATTTTATCAGTTTTGATTAAACAGATTTATTCTTCAGTGTATAAATACTGGTATGTTTTTAGACTCATTTTCTCTATCATTTTAGAGGTTAAATATTTTAATGCTTTTGTCCCTTATTAAAAAGCATCAAATTTAGGCCCCCAACACATATACAGCAAAGGACTGTCAGTTCTGGGTTCAGTCAGAGATGCACCTAACCCTCAAGGGCGGTAGGCTCCAGGGAGTTTAAACAAAAATCAAAAACATAAAACAATCTTACATTTCTAAGATACCAGGGGGAAGGGGGGCACCTGTTCAGATGAGAAAGGGAGAGGGAAATGGAAGAAGGATTCTGGGAGGGGATGATCAGGAAGGGACAGTGAACAGAATGTAAGGTGAATAAGTAAATAAATTTAAATTAAAAATATATCTTGTATATATCTAGTTTTTGACTAATGCTTAATAAAAGGCAAAGATATTCCATTTTTCAGCATTAAGTGATTGTAAGGCTAGATGCTTCCTCTCCCACTGAGACCAGACAAGACAGCCCAGCTAGTAGAACATATCACACATACAGGTAACAGCTTTTGAGATAGTCCCCTGTTCCAGTTGTTAGGGACTCACCTGAAGGCCAAGCTGCACATCTGCTACATATTTGAGGGACAGTCTAGGTCTAGTCCATGTATGTTCTTTTGTTGTTGGTCAGACTCTGAGAGCACGACAGGTCCAAGTGAATCTTTTGGTCTTCTTGTGGAGTTTCTATTCCCTTCTTAGCTATGAAGACTCACATTTCACTTTGGACATTGTACCGCTTTAATGTATCAAAGTCTCTAACTTTAGAGTTCTAATTGTTACTTTAGTCATGCCAGCATTCTGGTTCAGAGCTCACAGTGCAGAGGACACCTGGAGATTACATCCGTATCACCCAGATACCCAGATAGATCACGATCATATTTGCTCAGCAATGTGCTTGATATAATTGCGTAGTTTCAGTATATTATTTTGCTATTGCATTTAGAAAATAATGCCACAGATTGGTTATGTTAAACAATATTAATTAATAATTTCATTGCTCGGTGCATTAGAAGCTCCAATCAAGATTTCTGAAAGCGTGATTTCCTCTGTGTTTGGCTTGCAGATAGCCACTTTCTCATTGTTGCCTTACTTAGAAACGTAGCATTCATAGTCTCTCAGTGTCTCTGTCTATCCCTGTATCTCTGCCTCTGTCTCTGTCTCTCTGTCTCTCTTTATCTCTGTCTCTCCCTCTCTCTCTCTATCTCTCTCTCTCTCTCTCCCTCTTTGCAAATCAAATCTTCTATTATCTGAACTAAAGCATAGCAGACATATCATGTTAAGATGCATTGCAGTTTTGCTCTTACATGCCCATCAAAGGGTTTGCAAGCATTGTAGGTTTGCTTCCTAGCCCTTGCTGCTAATATGGGCTAGGGAAACTGAAGAGATTGAAACCAACAGAGAGGAACCTTGAGGAAATTTTAAAACTGTGGGAATAATTATTTTTCTTTATTTGCAAATTGGCATGATTCTATAATTTTATCTCTTATGTACAGCTAGCAAGATAGACTGTCTTGACAAAAACCCACTGGTCATTGGGATTAAGAAACCATGGACTGAAATTTTAAAGCTATGAATTAAAATTAATTCTTCACTCATTTAATTTCTCACTTTATATATGTTTACAGATAAAGAAAGTTATCTAATACAGTTTTATCTATATTCTCTTTCATTTAAAGATAACCATATTCTAAAGTAATAAGAAATAGAGAGCCAACGTATGTTTTGAATTAGAGAAGCACAACACTAAGCTCATAAGAACCCCTGTGTACATGGGGAGGTGGTACATGAATCATCCTTATGTTTGATCATAAGTACATGAAAATGTGCAATTAACTTTGTTTTTTTTTTTTTCCTCCACCTTGGGTTAATATTATTTTTGAGTCAGGGGCTCTCACTGACCTCAAGATTCTTAGTTACATCTAGGCTGACTAGCAAGCCCCTGGATCTACTTGTCTCTACATACTGGGATTACTGGAATGAGTCACTCTGCTGAACATTTTTACATGAATTTGGTATATGAAACTCAAGTCCTCAGGCTTCTCTGTCAAACATGTTATCACCTGTGCTATTTCCCCAACCTTCTGTATCAGCTCCTTTTCTCTACATTCAAGTATTCTAGAGCAAGAGCTACAAATACAGCTAGAAGATCTTTTGATGTTTAGTTTATTAAATGTGGAAAGTTAGGAAATTTCTAGGTACCTCTTCCTGGATGATACATAAAACAAACAAACAAACAAAAAACAAAAACAAACAAACAAACAAAACCTTTGTTGTCTTTATGTAATTTCAGCATGTGTAACAAAAAAAGAGTATGTAGCCCCAGTCAATCATTTATTTTTATACTGATCTCTGGACTGAAATGTTAATTATAGCTAGGTTTTTAATATTTTCCCTCTACTGTGTTTAATTACTACATTGTAACTAGCCTAAGGCATATTATTAAATATTTTTAAAGTGAGACCAATTTTATGGAAAGTTTTTTACATTTATTAAAACAGAGAACTCATCAAAGTATTGAAAAATATTTTTGTTAATGTGAATTTTGCTTTCTAGACAAATCTGTTGATATTCAAACTTGCCTTCTTATTACTTATTGCAGCAATTAAAAATTATACTTTATCCTCGATTATTTTTTAATTAGAATTCTGCTTCAAGAAATAAGAAATATTCATCACTGGGTACTACTGCGACTATTCTTAATTTGTAATCTAGTATTAACACATACTTATAAGAGTAAAACAAACATATGTCCATGTTGGATTGATGTCTTGTCCTATTTCACTTAATTTGCTTGTTTTTCTTCTCATTGTATTTTATTTTAATATCAGTACTTAGATGTGTGTTGTTTCTTAAGGAGAGAAAAAAAATTCACATGGATCTGTACAGGAGCAAAAACAGGGGCAACTGGAAGGAGTTGGAATAGGAGAAAACATAATCAGAAAATATATTATGAATAAATTATATTTTCAATGAAAATTATTTACTGTTCAACAAAAAAAAATTAAAAAATCAACTGTTTTTTTTTAAGCAAACTATAAAAATACTTTAAAATACAGGAAAAATAAAATTTGAATTTTAGATCAATAAGAACTCATGACATAGGATCAGAAAGATAGACAGTAGAAATGAATATATACATTAAATAATTATCGTATGGAAACCTTTACAAGGAATACATTAAAAAGATGGTGTAGACTGTTTTACAATTAAAAAACATTGCATTGTAACAAATAAAATAATACATGTGAACTGTGTGACTAGTTCAATTTCTTTTCCTCATCAATGACTGAAGCAAAGATGAATTTCTTATTTTACTACTGTTCTTCAAAAATGATTTCAAAGTTTTACAGAAAA
Organism: Rhynchomys soricoides; assembly: GCA_019843965.1. Taxonomy (NCBI): domain Eukaryota; kingdom Metazoa; phylum Chordata; class Mammalia; order Rodentia; family Muridae; genus Rhynchomys; species Rhynchomys soricoides. The sequence goes on along the minus strand of JADRCH010000004.1, from coordinate 31,520,969 downwards.
TGAAATATAATGCTTACAAATAATCATACTGAATTTTTAAAACATACAACTTAAAAATAGTTCTAGAAATCTGTGAACACCAGGCTAAGACTCACCCTTCTTTAGCATTTAAATACTGCTCTGAATTCACAGCAGAAAGATGATTTCAAATTCTGCTTTTTAGTTAAAATATTTACACTCAATATCTGTTCAAATTTGTCATTATTTTCTGCTTTTTACCTCCTTTTTATTTCTTAAATTAATTATTATTATTTGCACACAATGGAATAAATAGTGATATGAGAATATAAAACATAATCACAAATGTTATTTTAGACAGTATATAGAAATTTATCTACCAAGGTAGAAATGTCTTAGACAAAAGTCATTTCTGATAACAGAGTTCTGTGACATAATTCACATATTTACATTTATGTAGCATGTATAATATTCATGCCTTGAGTTAAGATAGTTGAAGGGGATATAAATTTTATGTAAATATTTTATAGTACTAAAAATGTGATCAATTTAAATCATATAGGATCTTTTGCTCAGATAGGAGAAGGAACTAAAAAAAAAATAGTACAAGATTAAGTCTTAATATATATCAATCTTTAGAAAAGAATCCAAACTTGAAGAACCTTTTAAGTAAGAGCCCTCTGCTCTGTGTTTTTTACTACAGTTCTGTTTTGGTTTGTTTGTTTACTTGTTTTTAATTTTCTAAACAATAAAATCATTCTTAAAAATGATGTCTAAGTTTGTTACTATGGAGATTTCTAATCTCCTTTATCTCTGGAATATTGGGTAGAAATTTGTAGAGTTACCTTTCAAGTCTGACATTTGATTGATTTACTCTACAAACAACATAATTTATACATTAAGAATGATTACCTACTAAGCCAATTTTTTTTCTACAAAATCTTTGCTTAAAAGGAAATAACTGTCTGTAAAAACATGACTCTGAATTTGCATTTTTTTAAAATTTTATTGAAACAGAAATATATTTAGTCAAGATTAAATTCAGAGACTTTTTGTTTATTTTGGGGGGGGTTGATTGTCTTTGGTTTTGATACTTTCTTTACATTTCAAATGCTTCACCCTTTCTAGTTCTCCCCTTTAGAAACCCCTTATCCCATCCCCCCTCCCCTTGCCTGTATGAGGGTATTCCCCCATCCACCCAACCACCCACATCTTCCCTCCCTGGCATTCCCCTATACTGGAGCATCTATCACCCTCAGACCCAAGGGCCTCTCCTCCCACTGATGGCTTTTGCCAGTATCCTTCAATCTCATAAGCACATGGATCTCTGCAATTTCATGGCCAGCCTGGTCTACATAGCAGAGTTCCAAGACAGCCACGACCACACAGAAAAATCCTGTCTAAAAGAAAAAAAACAGAACAGAATCAAAGAAACAAACAGGTTTGAAGAGCCCAGAATGTTGGTGAATTTTCCCTTAAATAAATCTGAAGTGGAAACTTTTAGTTCTTTGGAAAGTTACTTACACCAAAAGATGTATTGATGGGGCATATAGGTGAAAGGATGTCTTGATAAGCAAACCAATAAAAGACTCTATTCCTGATGCAGACACAGGTAAAAGGATTTTGGATATAGTAGACACATGAAGTATACTCCTTCTTGATGAAGGAGTGTAAATATGATGACCCCACAGAGAGTGGGAGATGAGCAGTGAGCATTGATTTGGTTTGTGCCACCTCATTGTTCTTTACAAACAACACGCATGTATTAGTTTACTTTACATAGCATTGTTGAGCTCAACTTGTGACAACTTTGACACTGAGGAACTGCTCCTGAGGTACCAGCAGCAGCTTGCCTGTTCTGTGGTTTCACCTAAGGCCAGTTGGCGAATATCATCAGAATTGAACTACAGCTGCCTGGTAGCTTCTTGCTAGTTTGAGCCTGGTGTCTGCCTGCTTTGCAACTATTGAATCATATTTGGTGTTTGCTACGGGACTGAACTGCTGCCAAAGAAGATTGAGCTTGCTCTGATTGAACTATTGATGTCATACAAGTCAACTTCCTCTATGTCCTAATAACATTCCTCTTCCACTTCTTCTGCTGGGTGATTGGCTATAGGAGAAGTTGAAGCTTGATTAAAAGTAGGTTGCAAAAATTTATGTCTACATAAATCTCCTCTAATAACTCTGGTCTCTTAAATTTGGCTATCATGGGAACAGGTAGTCCAAATATTAGTCTGATAATAATAGTCACTCTTCACATTTCACAAAGAACTATATAATCCCATTTCCAGTTAGGTGTCTGGGGGGAGTGACAGCCCCTGCCTACACAGATGTACTCTTCCTGCCTTAAGACCACTTAAGACCATGTGCCCTTTAGCCTTCTGTCCACATTGGTTTGCCCTGTAACCTACACAAAACCATGGAGCCTGAGGATTAAATTAACTCTACAGGAGACAAAGAGAAAAGACAGAAAGACATCAGTCCTGTGGTCCTTTCTGGGGAAGCCCAAGGCTGAAGAGGCAGACAGTAGAACTGTCTTGCTCAGCTTAGATAAGCATGAATCATCAGCTGGTCTCCATCTTTGTGCCCTCAGCTGGGTTTGGTTGTGTGAGGTGCCAAGGCAGAGAAGAATGCACATTGGAGGAACTGTCTGTCACACACATACTTCTGCTGTCTGGGTTGCAGCCTGTTGCTGTGCTACATATGTAATTGAAAGTGAAGTTGATTTTTGCTTGGACTTGTGTCCTACTTGTCACCAGTACCTATTTGGGATGAAAATCAGAACCATCTGAGTGTTAATTTCCATGCAAGGCAGTTATGAACTTAGTAAAAATCTACAAAAAAAATGTATAACCAGAAATTTAAAGAGGTAAAGAAATATGAGAACAAAAACCATAAAAACCAACCAAACAAACAACCAACCAAACAACCAACCAAACAAGAACAACAAAAAACAAATCAAACAAACAACAACAAAATGGAAAACCATTTAAAAGGCAACTATTTAATGAGTATGTTGGAAAGTTTTTCATGAGCACATCATTCCTGTTTTATGATGTTTCTAATTCCTTTCCAAGACACTAAGCATTAATTATTGTTCACATCAATTAAACTACCAAAAATGGAGGAAATCTTCCCTTTGCCTCACATTTATTTTACTAGATTACCAAAACCACCTATATAATATGTATGTAAGTTTCTTCCAGACCAACCAAATCTCCCCTTTTACATCTTTGGCTATGCTCACGTGTTCCTTGAGCAAAGGAGGTTATTACATACAAAGACCTTGAAGCTACCTTGCTATTATTATGACCCTGGTGTGGTCAGACAGACATGAAAGTAGGCTAGGGTAGCGACATTGAAATAAATGCTAACTGAGTGAACACTGGTTTTCTCAGGTACACTGGGAAAAATTGAAAGTGAAAGTACTGTTATCCAGAAGAAGACCTTCTAGCAAGGAAACCAAGATGGATTCGAATTCTTGTCCTAGAATTGAATGCTATGAATGATGCCAATATTCATGTCATGTAACCTATAAATTATCTTCTTCTGGAGTAAGCAGCAGAGCTCAGAGAACTGTAAGACTGTAAACTTTATGTGTTCAGGCAATACTTCGGAGTCTTTGGCAAGCAGCATGGCTGGCCTTCTCCTACTCCTTATCTACCTTTCCTGTCACTGGAATCCACATCACTGCCCAAGCAACTAGGGTATGATTCAAAAATGCCACCATGCTACAAATGGACAGCTATAAAATAACTATGAAGGATAGCTCTATTCATAGTAGACTAACACTTGGCTATATTAATTAATTAACTAGCTAAATAAGTTACTTAGTTAAGTGTTTATTTATCTTGTTTTAAACAACGATTTATTCTTAGAAAAACATTGCTTAAATTATTACCATCTCTTTGAATTGATTTACGTACCACATCCTTTCTTGTAGAAATCGATGCTTATACTGAGCAATTAATTCTTGGCTACAATGATCATTATTTTTCTTTTGTCTTGAAACAGAAATCTTCTTTATTCAATTACTTACAAAGCTACTAAGAGTTATTGCCATTGTCCAATAATGAAGTATCTTCCAGGCTGTGATTTCTGGCAAAATGTTGTCCAGTTTATTTATTTATTTATTCCATCCTGGAAATGTTACCCTATAAGCCTGTCTTTCAAGTCTCCCTGAGGCTCTTGAGTAATTTTAAATGTCCTTTTATTCTTAGAAATTTACTTGTTTAACTGTCTCAGTATCAACAACAAAGTATTTTACTCCTACATATGCATGTATTACAAGTATGTGGGCATGGATGGTCATGTGTGTGATGTGCTATATATTTGCATGTGTGTGTAGAGGTCCAAAATTGTCTTGAGATTTCTTCCATTTTACTTTGAACCTGTTGTTTGAGCCAGGATCTCTTAATTGAACACAAAGCTCATAAATATTGCTATTTTGACAGTCTGCTTGCTTCAGGGATTCCGTCTTTTGAGACAAAATTAAAGATGGGCCACCTGAGCCTTTAGTTACCTTGGAGAACTATGTCGAGTGCTACTTTGTGGAAACACATGTTCTTTCCTGTAATGACAATAATAAAAGTATTAGTAATGATACTATTAAACTTCATTACTTCCATTTTCCCATTTTAAAGAATTTCAGTGCTTTGCTGATGTAAGTGAAAGGTCTTTTGAGCTAGTACAATGCCCTGAGATAGTCAGCATTATCCAGACATAAACCTGATATGACAAGGGCATATGCATCCTCTGCATGAGGTGATTGAATTATGTTGTAGGTAGATGGATCAGATAGTATCTGGTTCCACAGCTCTGTTTTGGTTGGTGGTAGTTTTCAGTAATTGTCTACCCTGGGATGTGAAACCATGCCAGGAAGTTTGGTATGGTAGACCAGGTTGAGGCTCAGGTTGTGCACACACATGAGACATAGGTGACTCCCTCCTCCCTGCTAGACTCCTGGCTTGGAACACTAGCCATACTCCTCACATAAAGAAATGTGTCCTGCGGTCACATTGTCCCAAAACAGAGTTCTCCATGCTAATGAGGTACCCAGAGGCCTGGAGGGCTTAACCAATAAGCTTCCCTTCACAGACATTCCTCCCTCCCTGCAAAAGGTATTTAATTTCAGGTCTATGCTGAAAAGTGGGTTTGGTTTTATAGATCCATTTTCCACCATGAACAACCAATAAACTGTTTAGAACCACGGACTAAACTCAAGATCTCATCAAGATCTGCCATGGGGATCCATGGAGAAGGCATTCGACTATAGAGCTGCAACTTAATTCTTCCATAGATGGCTATGTTCCCAGCCATAGGTGCCACCAGCCTGCCTCCACCAGGCTAAGGACAATGAAGAGACAAGCCAGAGGTCCCCCTTCCTCTGTCCAGAGCTAGATGTTGTCCCCAGTCTGTGAGCCCATGGCTCCATTCTCTGCTCTTCTGCAACTCCCAGTGGCACCTAGATGTTCAAGAGTCTGAGAACACCATGACCCTGGCCTCTTTGTAGTTCCAGACCCCTGAACTAGCTCTGGCTTTCCCACACCTAAGACTGTGCTTTCCCACCCCTAGAGTGGTGTCTCAGTGCTTCTCGACAGCCTAACACCTGTCCCAGTGGAGGCATGGAGTAACCACAATAAAACTCCCTGTGTTCTCCCCTAAGAGCCCATGCCTAGTCTCAGAGGGGACACAGACAGAGAGTTTACAATTATAGCAAAAAGACATGTTCTTTACAAGGACTAAGAACTACCCTGATCAGTAGGTATAATGACACCTCAGCCACACCCTACTCTGTGAACATCAACTTCATCATTTCTATTTTGGTTAAATTGCTGATAGAGTGAAGACACGAGTCATACATTTATCCTAAACTTAATTACATGCTACCTTTGGTAATCCAGGGCCTTACTAGGTAGGCAGTCTAACTGAAACAGAGAGCTTCAGATTTATCTGAGAGACACTTTATCTAAATATAAGGTGAGATTCAGAGAGAAAGAAGCCCAAATGTCACCCTGTGGTATCAATACATTTGTGTATGAATATTTACCTGCACATTCATATGCAGACATTTACATATGCCACACATCTCTAAAAGAAAATAGTCAAACTAATTTTATGAATTTAAGTGATTCTCCCTTATACTTTACTCTGTTACCTCATTATTCTTGTTACTTTCACTTTTGTGTAATCTTTTGTACAAAGTTACTTTCTAGTGTCTCAGTATATGTGCATATTAAATTAGTAGCTATTGTAACTCTATTGATAGTCAATTTAAAGATCTGTCTCATTGATACAGAATTCTGTGTGCCTCCAGCTTGCTAAAAGTAAGCCATGTTTTTCCTATGTTTCATCAACAGTACAAGTTATTCCTTTGGAATCAGTCAGTCAAACTATCCATCCATGATTTCAGAGATACTATTGACATATGGTTACAAGTATCTATTTGTGTTATTGCCACAAAACTCTTTAGAACAGAATAAGTTCAATAATTTGCCATTAAAGCTGAAATTCTGTTTTTAAATGCTAGCCTATGTAATCTTTCTGGAATCATTAAGGTGAATTATCTCCAAAACTCAATATGCATACCAAAATCCAAACTTATCCAGTAAATGAGGCCCATCTGGTTAGAACAGGTACCAGAAAAGAGTCATTGAAGTATCACAACTGGCTAGGCACCAGCCTCTCTGCCACATGCTTCCCCATGATACACATTGCCTTTCCTACCCAATCGTATGCTATGCATTCCACAGTAAACTGAAACTAATCCATGACTTCTTTCTGACTTGGGGTGTTTTTGGGAGAAGCATTGATTACAACAAAGGAGAAGACAAAACTTCAGGCATCATAACAGGTACCTAGTTTAGATAAAACTCAAGCAAGTATGCAACATTTCAAAAATGCCAAGGGAGAAATCAAATAGCTCAAAGCTACTGAGAATATCAAATTCAGCAAAAACTGATACTTTTTCCACTAGACTGAAGAATGTAGAAATTATCCCTTACCTTCATAAGAAAACAATTTCATAGAATAACTTTGTAAATTTAAGAAAGAGATTAGTTAAATTGAGGTCAAGATACACAGAATAATTTCCATGACTGTAGTGACACAGAAACATTATGGACTGGAGCTACAGCTAGAAGAAAAAATAGGGTCAAGAGATATTCTTATCCTTAGCAAAATTGGAGTAATAAGAGCATAGTTGGTTAATTAAAGCAGTAAGGATTCAAGGGGAAATGTCACTATGAGAGAAGAAGGTATAATTATCAAGACATTGACTTCTAAAATGTGGAAACATTTGGGTTTACAGATGAATAAGAAGTGATCTACTATAGAGACAGGAAGGAAGAATAACTAAGATAAATAGGAGCAGGAAAAGTTCTATAAGTATCAAGACTTGAAACTTACAAAAACAAGTATGGTTTTATGATGTTTGTATATTGAAAGCATAACACGATCTAGTTCATACTTTGCCATTTGCAACTTCAACAAAAGAATGTGTCACAAATGGGTTTAGAAAAAACGTAAAACAGATGTTAAGAAACTTTTCATTATACAGAGATCCATAAACATATGGAATGACCCACCAAACGAAGTGTAAATTGAGAATCATTGGAGCCCTCTGGGAAACTATTAAAATATACACTTAGAGATCAAAGTTTTAGGAAGAAAGAAGTTTGACAAATTGTGTGCTATTTTGTTTTTTTAGCCAACATTTTCTCAGTTTATGATAGTCTCCCTGTGGCTTTGAAGAAAGATGTATTTCTTCCATCTGTTATTTTCCATTTTGGATACTGTAAAAAATTTAACCAGAAAAAGTACAAAACAAGTTGACTGAAGTGCACTGTAGAAACTTAAGGTTAAACAGTTTATAAGCCCATATATCTATAGTCACAGATTATTTAGTTTAAAAAGTAGATAAAGTACTATGATTTTCTATTTCCTGAACATGAAAAATATGACTTAATTGCTATACACAGACTGAGAAAGTTTCAGTGGGCTTAATTGTAATATTTTAGCTGAGTCCTTAGAAATTCTTCTATTTTTAAAACATTACTTTGTTTGCTTGAATATCATGCTATTTTGGGTAAGTGTGTCATACTGTATAGTGACTCAGATCTAATGTGGGTATTAGTAGTATCAGTAGGTATTACACTTGTGTGTCTTGATTTATTGAATTTATTATTACTGAAACAAATATAAACAATGTAAGCCATCCACAGGTAATCAGATATAAGTTTATATAATTATGTATATTATCAGGTGATTTGAAAGATTACATAAAAGAGTAGTATTTCTCAAGCTATTATAGTAAAATATTCATTGATGTGTATCTTAGTACATTATTTGTCAATTTTTACAAACAGTTAATATAAAATGAAAATGCTGTTGTTTAAACAGAGAAAAGATGATATCTATCCTTTTAGAATCATATGGGACTTTCATTTGTACTTTATTTCCACTTCAGTTATGGAATTCAAAAAATATATCAGTTATATAAAAAATCATTTTTTTCATTTGTATTTGATTCTTACTAGGATTATTTCCAATTAACAATCCTTATAATTTGTTAGATACGGTTACATTTAAAATATATGTCAACACATATTTTATACACAAAATATATGAAGATAAATGATTTCTTGTGAAAATCCAAGAGGAGATTGTAGAAGGTTCTTTATCATTTCAAAGACAAAACAAACCAGCAAAACAAAATCAAAACAGGCAAATCTATCAGCCAAGCAGATTAATCAGCATTTACCTAAGCAGTTATAACATCCTGGCTAACATTTCATAAAATGTTTATAATTTTAGAATCTGTTTACTGTGTTACATTCCTTCATGCTAGATTTAGGTGTGTGCACTATCCCACCTGGCCATATGATGCAATTTTATTTATGCTGGTTTTGCTAATACAAACATAGTGGAATTATTTACTTAATATTTTTCATTAAATTCTTTTACTTGTACCATTATGAACATTTATGTACCTGCCATGGCACATATGTGGATCCCATAACTTGTGTGAATTGAAGTTTTCCAAGCTTTAATTTCACATGAGCAGTATTCCCATGATTATCATATTGCTCAAGTAGTGCTATGTCCTTAGTACATCAGCAAATGTTCTACAGTTGGTATGAAGAAGGTAAATTTCCACAATTATTTGTTTGCTTATATTTTTCTCTTTTAAAGTTGGTTCATCAGAGGCAGAAATAATGTCACTAAGTAAAATTATGTCTGCCTACAAAGTTTTCCTTTTGAATGCCTCATCCTTCCTGTGATGTTTCTCTTCTAACTTGAGACCAACCAAATGACAGATTTGCTTTACTTTGTAGTTTGAAAAATAACTAAGTATTGCTCACAAGATAAGGAAGTTATTGTTGTTCTCTAACTATACAAGTGCCCAGATCTTCACATTCATCTCCCTTTAATCTTGTGATTTTTTTTCACATTACAAAGACAATTCAACTTTTGAACTTAGCCTTATTTTCATAAAAAATAAATCATGGATATAATGCTAATAACAATTGTAAACCACACTAAAGAAAAGATTTACAAATTCTTAGCATAGTGATGTCTCCTAAATCTTATACATATAGTACATTGCCTGTAGCACAGCTTTTTTAATCTACTTTTTCTTTTTAAAAAGACTTATTTATTTTTGTGTTTGTATGTGTTTGACTCAATTTATGTATGTGTGCCATTGTGTTTGTGCCTATTGTATAATGTCATGAGAAGAGAGTATTGGATACCCTGGAACTTGAGTTAAAGATGACTGTGACCTTCCATGACATCTGTGCTGGTAACTAAACCTAAAGGAAAAGTGCTTCTAACTGAGGAGTGATCTCTCTAGCTCCTTAAGTTTGGATTTTTCAATAGTGGATGATGATACTAATTTACTGACTATTAGCATTTATCAGTTCCAATATATCATCACTACTCCTTGAGGCTACTGTCCATCTGTGTGTATTGTATATTCAATGAATCTATTATCACTTGGACAAGAACAACCACAATCTGTATTGCTATAATCTCATCTTTAAAGTTTTTTTTTTTTTTTTCCAAACTGCTTTATATAGAAGTTTGCATGCGGTGATTACTGTCTTAGATACTGTTTTGTTTTGTTTTGTTACTGTGAAGAGACATTATCACAAAGAATTTCTTAGAATAGAAAGCATTAAATTGGAGACTTGTTTACATTTTCAGAGTTATGGTAGGAAATATGGCACTGGAGCATTAAGTAAGAGCTATATGCTGAATCACAGTCTGAAAGACTGCTTCTGGCATTGGCTTTTGAAACCTCACAGTACATCCTCAGTGACACACTTCCTCCGCCAAAGCTGTATCTCCTAATTTTTCTAATTATTTTAAATAACTTCTCGGTGACTGTTAAACAAATGAGCCTATGGGCCATTCTTATTCACACACAACCATAGTCACTTACAACAACTACTAGACTATAAAACTGTACTATTTTGTGTAACCTAGATCTTTACGGCAATTTTCTTAAGCTGGATGTTGTTTTGCTTGAAAATATAAATATAATAATAAAATGATAATGCTATAGAAGACTATCATGAAATCAATTATTCTTAACTATAGTCATAAAGCACTTATTGGAACTGAAGCTTAATATTCTTGTAACTTCACATTAATAATAACAGTCATTTATATGCATTATCTCAAGTTATAAAGAGGTAGTAATTTAGTATATTTATATTTTTTAGTGTATTTTATGAATCTGTATTTTTATGTTTTTCTTTATGTTACTGACTAAAATATGTTCAATTTATGTTAAATTTATTCAACTATATATTCTATCATATGAACTAAATTTTCACTGCATATTATTATTTCAGAAATCAATGTAAATCAGTGTCTAATCTTCAACTCTCTCTCTTACTTTCTCTTGAATTTGAAATTGCAATGAATGATTCTATTTTCTTATTTTGCAGAAATTCATGTGCATTCCTTGTCACTGTCGTCTGCCACTAAGAAATCTTCAAAGGGGCCTTTCTATTGAATGTGTCATCAAAATCAGCCCTCCCATCAATTCTGAAGCTATGTGTATTCAAAAGGAATGCATGTCTCAGCTGTTACTTCTTAGAGTTCAAAGCGATATATTAGAAAATCAAAGTAAAAGTGCAGTGGATAAAATCTCTATTAAATTTCAGAAGGTAACATTGCCATGGCAATTACATCAAATACCAATCACCCTTCTATGTTATTAGCACTTGTCGAGTTAATTAGAGTCAAGGTTGTTCCACGTTGTTCAATAATGGATATTAATATATTGGTCAAAGATAACATTTATCATGAAAAGTATGCTTATTTGTTGAAAGAGGTGCAGCTGAAGTCTATGAAAGAATTCAGTATTTATGCCACAGGGTCTCTTAAAAGAAGTGGGTCATGATTTATTCTGGTCAGTTATATTAGCTTTATAGAAAACAGAGTTGCACATATTCAAGACAAAGATTACTGTTTCTCTACCTTCATATGAGGAACAGACTGCTCATATAAAGGTATAACTTGATAAAAATAAGGAGGTGTCAGGCTGCAGGATATGCATTAAAATTCAGGTTTTGCATTAACAATGCAAAATGGATAACTTTTAAAAAGTGACATAGTAACTTTTAGACAGATTCATGGCAACCTTTGGCGTTTGTATTTAGCAGTTTTAGATTATTTATCAAATGTCTCTTCATCAAGTTATTTATGAGAAAGTCAATTATTTAATTTTTACTTCTTTATTAAGTACACCAATTGCGTGTGAATAAATTTTTTTATTTATCTTTTCCCTCACTACTAATATAAACAGACATTTGAAAACTTGATTCTAAATATACAGGCAGTTAACACAGAAAGTTTTTAGATACACAACTTGACTGAAATAAATACAACCATTAATAAGAATAGAATAAAAGTCAAATTCATTTTTTTCTATTTTTATAATTGAATCAATAGAGGGAAAAAAGATACTCATCTGTTCTTATGACTGGATTTTACATAATTTAGTTTTGTTAATAATGATTATAATAAGGATACTCAAACAAACTATCTCAAAGTTAATTGTGCTTAAACATCAAGGATTTTTGAAATTGAAATATATGGTTATAGATAATGAATTTTTAAAATATCATATCCATTTAAGTAACATTAAATTATTGAAATGTGCAAAAATCATATCACCATTCAACCAGAAATATGAGAGCTAAAGTATCTGAAAAATTCCTTTAATTTATGTATAATATCAATAAGTAAGCAGAACTTTTTTCCTATTATAGTTACAGATATATTTACTCAATTATATTATTATTAAAATATTTATATATTTACTTAATATGTATATGTGTGACAATGTATTTATCCTCACCCCAGATATTCAGTAGACTGCTGAGTCCTAAAAAGTTATTGGATCCTTTGGAACAAGAATTATAGCCAGTAGTGAACTGCCATGTGGGCACTGGGAATTAATCCCAAGTTATCTGTAAGAGAAGACACTACTTTTAACCACTGAGCCATTCCAGTATAAGTATGGTTAAAAGTATGAGTTATAAACTCATATTAGTGATTATAATTGAAGCACAGTTCAATTAATATGTTATCAATTTGTGGCATGAATAAGGTATAAACAATTAAAATAATGCAATATAATAAATGAGTAACATTAAGTACACTATGATTAATTAAATATAAATGAAATTTGAAATTTTAATTTAACTGTAGATCATAAAGTTGTCAAGCAATTTATATGTAAAAGACATTATTAGTTTATAAAATGTAATATATTAGTTAACTAAAAATAACTGATTCTTTTATAATTCATTCATTTAAGAGCCTGGCTGTGGATAAAACAAGCCTAAAATATTGCCACATGTAATGCATGAAAAAATATGAAAAGAAAAAACAAAAGGTTTGCAAAACTCATTAAATTCTAGTGATTCAGTCATGTTAAGTGTAAAAATTAGGCACATAAGTCAATGGAATAGAATTAAAACCCGAGAAATAAGCCCACAAAATATGGACATCTTTTCATAGCATCTTCAATAAATAGTGCTAGTCAAATTTGATGGCTGACTATAGAAGAATGTAAACAGAACCAGAATTACCACCCTGAACAAAATTCAAACCCAAATCAATCAAAGACCTCAATATAAGGCCAGATTTAATGAATCTGTTAGAAAAGAAAGCGGGGAACAGTCTTAAAATCATAGGCATAGAATTTTTTTTGGTAATAGAGCCAATAGCACCATCACTAAGAACAATTAATAAATAAGACCCCACAAAATAAAAAGTTTATACACATTTTGATCCTTCAAAGCAGCAGTCCACCCAATGGGAACAAATTTTTACCAACAAAGCATCAAATGGATAGCTAATGTAAGGAATATATGAAGAATCCAAAATACTAGATATCAAGCATATAACCTGATTAAAGAATGGGATGCAAATCTAAGCAGAAAATTCTACAATGAAGAAACTCAAGTGGCTGAGAAACATGTAAAGGTGTGTTCAATAGTCTTAGTCATCAAAGAAATGCAAATCGAAACTACTTTAAAGTTTTACCTTACACCAATCAGAATGGCCTAAATCAACTAAACCAAAGACAGCTAATGCTGGAAGGCTGTTGTTGGAATAAAAAATGGTCCCAATAAACTCATGTATTTGAATGCTTAATCACCAGAAAGTAGAACACTTTGATAGGATTAAAAGGATTACGGGATGTGTTATTGTTGGAGTAGAACTAACCTTGATGGAGGAAGTCTAACAAAATTACACAATATTATATCTTTCACAAAGAGTTAAAAGGAAAAGATTCTTTTGACTAAATAAAGAACAACAAATGATAGCCTAGTCTAGTACAATATATAAGAGATTAAATTTGCTCAGGAGTGAAATACCTAAGTCTTCAGGTAGAATGATTTTCAATTTTCTAAGGAACCTCCAGACTGATTTCCAGAGTGGTTGTACCTGCTTGCAATCCCACCAGCAATGGAGGAGTGTTCCTCTTTCTCCACATCCACACCAGCAGGGGTTGCCACTCGAGTTATTTATCTTAACCATTCTGATTGGTGTAAGGTGGAAACTCGGGATCTTTTTGATTTGATAACTAAGGATTTGATTTGATTTGATTTCCTTGATAACTAAGGATGTTGAACATTTCTTTAAGTGCTTCTGGGACATTAGAGATTTCTCTGTTCAGAAATTCTCTGTTTATCTGTGCCCAATTTTTAAATTGGTTATTTGGTTTGTTGGATCTTAATTATTGAATTTTTTGTATATTTAGGATATTAGCCCTATATCAGATGTAGGGTTAGTGAAGAACCCAATCTGTAGGTTGCCATTTTGTGTGACTGACAGTGTCCTTTGCCTTATAGAAGCTTTTCAGTTTCATGAGGTCTTATTTGTCAATTGGTGATCTGAGAGCCATTTATCAATTATTGATCAGAGAGCCTGAGCCATTAGTGTTCTGTTCAGGATCCTCTGTGCCATTGAGCCTGGTGGTTTTTGCTGGATCATGCCCACCAATGGTGATTTGTATTTGGTGTTATGACACTACTGAACTGGACTACTGATAAATGGATTGGAATCATCCCAAGGAACTACCTTTAAACAGGTCCACATCCCACTGTCATAGTTACCATCTTTTCTCCCCTACCTCTGGACATTGTGTTAGAAGGAAGGACAAAGCATTTCAAAACATGTATTAAAAGTAAGTTTTTAAAATCTAAACCTACATTTGATTATGAGTTTTAATAGATAGTTATAACAACAAAGACCACATGGTATTGGAATAAAAACAATCAGGTTGATCAATAGAATCCATTCAAAGTTGGAGGTGTAAATTCACACACATATTTACAAGTGATTTTTGTTAAAGAAGCCAGAATTATACAATGGCAAAGGGAAGTGATATTCAATAAATGATGCTGGTCTAATGGGAAGACACCATTTAAAAGATGCAAATAGATAAAGAGAACAATATCTATCATTTTGTAAAAACTCAAATGAGGTAGATCAAAGACATCAACATAAAACTACTACACTGAACCTAGTAGAAGACAATGCGGGGATTACTCTTGAAGATATTGGCACAGGAGTCAATTTTCTGAACAGTACAACCAATACCACAGGTACTAAGATAGACAATTTACAAATGGGAAAATATGAAACCAAAAAGTTTCTGTAAAGCACAAGACACTATCAATCAGACAAAATTGCAGCCTACAGAATGAGGAAAGGTTTTCACCAACTCTTCATCTGACAAATGGGTAATATGCCAATTATCTAAAAAAACTTAAGAAATAAGACATCAATAAGTGCAATAGGGATCTAAACAGAGAATTCTCAACAGAGAACTATCAAATGGCCTAGAAACACTTAAAGAGATGTTTAATATCCTTAGTCACCAGGGAAATACAAATCAAAATAATTATGAAATATCATCTTATACCAGTCAGGATGGTTAAGTTCAAATAGCACATGTTGATGAGGATGTAAACAAAGGGAAACACTGTTCCATTTCTTGTGGGAGTGTAAACTTATACAGCCACTTTGGAAATTAATATGGCAGAGTCTCAGAAAATTAACAGCCAATATACTTCATGATGCATCTATTCCACTCCTGAGCACACAACCAAAAGTCATTCCATCCTTTCACAAGGATATTTGCTCAGCTATCTTCATAGAAGTATTTTTTGTAATTGCCAGAAACTGGAAATAACCTTGATGTCCTTCAAACAAAGAATGGATAAACCAAATGTGGCAATCTACATAATGGAGTATTACTCAACTGTTCAAAGAATAACATCATGAAATTTTCTGGCAAATTGATAGAACTAGAAGAAAATAATCATCCTGAGTGAAATAACCAAGATCCAGAAGACAAACTTGGTATATTCTCATTTATAATTGGATATTTTCTGTAAAGTACAGGATATAATGTTAAGTATACAGATCCAGAGAAGCTAAGTAACAATACCGACTCAAGGGAAGATGCATGAAGCATCCTGTAAAGGGGAAATAAGAAACATATCATGTATGTGGTTGGGGTGGTGTAGGCATGGGAACAGAAGTAATCATTGGGAGGGAAGATGGTCGATAAGAGTAATTGGAGAAACAACTAAAGATAGGTCCCATTTCTGGAATAGGCTAGAAATATCTTGCAACAGAAATTCCCTGGAATTTCAAGGGGTAACCCTAGATAAGATTAGTATTGGGGAATAATGGAGCCTGAAATAACAATTTCCTGTAATCAATCAAGACTTCTAGTGAAGATTGGGACACCAAACCAGCCACATAAATGCAAACCTACAATTTATTTGCCTTATAGATGTGCTGGAATAAAGGTGTTACAGAAATTGTGGCCAACCAATGACTGGTCCAGCTTGAGACCCATGCCATGAGAGTGAGCCCACCTATGGCACTGCCTTAAGGACCAGGGCTAGTCTCTGAATAGTTCAGAGACCTCTGATATAATCAAATGTAACTGAGGGTGAAAAAGTCCGTGAACTGATTGATTGAAATCTTATCTGGCATCATTGGGACTGGAGGCCCTTGTCCGGTGGAGACTCCATGCACCAATGTAGAGGTAGAGGAGTGCTAGGGAGGTAAGGAGGGAGTGGGTGTGTGAGGGAGATCACTAGTAGAAGCAGGGGGTAAGGGTATGGGACAGGGTGTTTTCAATGGGGAAAGCATAAAGGGGGATAACATTTGAAATATAAATAAATAAAATAACCAATAAAAAAGAAAAAGAAAGAAGAAAAATGAATTAATTTTGAAAAAAAAAAAAAAAAAAAGGAATTGATCCCTAGTGATATTCTGCTATTCTTATAGACAGCAGCCTGGCATAATTTCCTTCTCAGAAGCTTCATTCAGTGACTGATTAAAAGACATGCAGAGAACAGACCCTCTGCATATATGTTACAGTTAAATTAGATTAGTCTTGTTATAGTATTCTCAAAAATACAAACAGGCAATGTTTCTTACTCCTTTGCCTGCTATTGGAACCCCTTTCCTCTTAGTGGGTAGTTTTGTCCAGCCTTAATAAGAAGGGAGATACTTAGCCTTATTGTTACTTGTTATGCATGTTTGGTAGAAATCCATGAGTGCCCTGACCTTTGTCAAAAAGAAAAAAGAGGAGGCATGGAAGTGGCCTAGAGAGAGGAGGGAGTGTAGAGGGTGGAGGTATGACTAAGAGGAGGGACAGTGGGAACTGTGGTCAGAATTTAACACATGAGAGATGAAAATTAAAACAATTTAAAATGCTTTGACTAAATTCCAAATAATTTTGGGATTAAAATAATATTTTCTTCTTCGTCCACATTAAATACAAACAGAATGTTACAAACAGGATAGAAAGAGAAAATTGAAATGTTTGTAATATAGATTACTTCCAAAAATTCTAGAAATTTAAAACAACCAAAAAGTATTACATTAATATTGGTTGTTTGAGTAAAAAAAAAAAAAATGGCCCCTATAAGCTCATAGAAAGTGACACTATTAGGAGTCATGATCATGTTGGAGGAAGAGGGCTTTGAGGTTTCCAAAGCTCAAGCCAGTTCTTATTTTATTGACTGTGGATCAAAATGTAGAATTGCAAGCTCCTCAACACAATGCCTGCCCCCACATTAGAGCAAAATTTATATTTTCTATGAAGACTGACTACTTAGAAAGATTATTCCTTTTAATAAACTTCTATTAAGGATGCTAAAATAGCAGTGAATTATACCTAAGGCATACATATGCACAGCTTTATTCTTTTCCAAAGTTATCAATGTGAAATTTTCTGAGTATGCTATAAACATGTCTCTAAACATTATTGATTGTTAAAACATATCTTAACCTCCTTAACTCTGTGACTACTGATGTCTACTTTTTGAGCTGTAATCTCACTGGATGGCCTTTTGGTACCATCCTATTTATGTCCTTTAGCAGTGTTATAGGAGATAACTTCAGTAGTCACCTGAATTCTACTACATCTATAAATACATGTTTTTTCCAGTGTCCTTTAATAAATCCACATCAGCACTTGGGTGCTTCTTATCCTTTTTGTGAACAAATCTTTTTCAGGTAGCCCAATAATGAATTTTATAATAAAATAGCTTTGTAATAAATTAAAAGTATGATGAATATATAAACATTCTCAAGTTGTTTACTGCAATGAAATCTAGAATCGGAGATTTGTCTGGGTGGTGTTCTATGAAATAAGTCATACAGCTATATAAAGTACTATAGATCTACATCTCTAAGCTATGCTCCACTGTTATCAGCAGGAAGAGTAAACATGAGGTTTGTTTTGTTGTCCACCAACTGCAGCATTTTAATTCTGAGCCCAATATAAACGCTATCTCATAGTGGAGTGTATCTTGGCATAGTACCCAGGACAACTAATTGTGTGGAACAATACTGGGATATCTATGTTGACAGAAATGAGAAGAGCAGGCACTTCCTAGTAACCTCACCTGGGATTCCAGCTGTTCCTCACTCTCT
>JADRCH010000004.1:31467143-31502509 GCA_019843965.1 Rhynchomys soricoides | reverse complement strand
CTCTATGTAACCCCCTCACCAATGGTCTACAGTAAACTACATGAGTTCATTGGATTATTGTTTTACTTTGTTTTGGAATCATACTTTTCTTTTTTGATTGGTATTCTATGTGAGGTGTATAGGCATTTGATCACATCTACTCAGAAAAATAATGCAAAGCAACAGTTAAATATAGAATGAAACTTCCTTAGCCATCATGACTAATGCAATGCCATTTAAAACTCAGTTTCTGTAACAAGCACCTCCAGGGTACATTCTACAATTTTGTTTATTTTTAATAGCTATTGCTTTCATTGGCCTCATTATGATAGCCATATTTATCTTTATAGCTAATATATTCCTGCATTCTGATGAAAAATACAATTTCTCTACATGAGGATAAATTTTACTTAATTGATAAGCAGTATTTCTACACAAAAATCTAATTCATTTCCTAAAGGGATATTTTCAATGTAAAAGCATTTAAAATAGTTTGATTCTATGAGAATGCTAGACAGTTTTATTATCAAATGTACTATAAGAACTTTGTAAGAAAAGAGATATACTTCACATTCATAAGAATAGAAATAAAATCTTAGGGGAAAGGAGTTAACTCTGAATCAAGAATTTTATCGAAATATTAATTTGATATTTCTCTTTGTTATAACCTTATTCTTAACTTCCTATGAAGCTACAGGGCTCCAGAATATTAAGATCATCTTTCAGTTATAACCACTGATTTAATATATGACTCTGAACTTTTCATTTTGTGCCAGATGAATAATGTGGGTCCCAAGGCAATGTTTCAACTTCCTTTCTCCAGACCTCTAATTCATTTCTCAGTTTTGAGTGCATGCTGAAGTAAACATCTGTTTTAGGAACTCCTAACACACACACACACACACACACACACACATGCATGCACATGCATGCATACACACACATACACACACACACAGCCTCACACATGCACACACATGCATACACATACACACACAGAAATTATAAACAATCAGATCTTGTCAATTCTTACTAAGAATTTCAAGCAGGGCTCTATGGCACAAAATTACAATTGCACTACTCAAGAGACTGTGGTAGGGGATCTGAAAATAATCAAAGCCTGCCAGAATTACAGAGTAAATTTAAACACTATGGACAACACGAAAAGGGTCTGAGGATGCAGCTCATTGATAACTCACTTGCCTATAGTCATAGCATTCTGGGACTGATTCACAGAACTAAAATCATTTCCCTGTGTGTAGAAGAATGCACTTAGTCTTAGAAAACAAGAATAGCATATACAGATAAGGTTTTCCGCATAACACAGAGAAAGAAAGGAGAGAGACTGAGGAAACAGAAGAACACAGAAAGAGAAAAGGGAGGAGGAGAAAATGAAAGACAGCATACACACATGATAGATAGCTAGATGATAGATAGATAGATAGATGATAGAATGAATGATGGTTTCAGATATGTAAAATAATGCTTAATGTAACTGGCTCATTTTATTTATATGCACATGTGTATTCAATTTACAGGTTTCCATTGTAACTGTCTTAAATAATGTTAATGTTTAAACTTTTCTTTTGTCTTTGTGTAATACTCATCCTACATTTTGGGGTAAAGAAGATTATGATGTTTAATTTTCAATGTGCAATATACCCGCCTTCAGCCAGTAATTTTATCAAGGTGAAAAGTTAAAAAAATTCTTTTCCTACATTTGCAGATAGCTTTTTTAGGTCATATTTTGCAAATTGTATAGGTCCATTTATGCCTTTACTTTTTTGCACAACTGTACATTCATGATATAATATACTCCAGATTATATTACATAGACTTTCAGTATGTTTGTTGTATTAACAACTTCTGAAACAAAATAAAAACTTTTACAGGTGTATAACTCAATGGCTTTGAGTATTCAGAGTTAGAAGACCAACATTATTATCAAACTTTAAAAGCAATATTCCTCCAAAAATTCCATAGACATTAACACTAGCTTCCCACTTCTCTTTTGCAAACAAAACTCCAGAATCATTGATATGCTTTTTTTACTGTATCTTATTGATATTTCATGTTAAAAAACTCATTACCCTAGAAAAATAAAATGACAGTAAAAATAAACTAAAAATACACACATATGTCTGTGTGTGTATATACTTATATGTTTATTTTTAACATGTTTATAAAATATTATATCTAATAGTTTTTATTCCTTGGTAGATAAACTACATCAAATTGATTATTTTCTGTTATGCGACAAGAAACTTTTATGTGGTGAATTCCAGACTAAGAACTACATATTAGGCAAAATAATATATACAAAGTGAAGATTAGATTTGCTAAAGTCGTATATCAACCAGGAACAATTAACAGATCTGTCATCAGTATAAGGCTCCAATAATACTCTTAATATAATAGATAACAGATGGCTGGTAATTAATGGAATATAATAGTTAATATGAAAAATTATTGTGGAATTATATAAAATAGCATACAGTATGCAAATATGATTATGGAATTATTCTTTAAATAATTGCCATTTAAGCATAGCAAAATGTCATTTATTTATTTTAATCATTTACATATTTGAAACTAGCATATTACTTTAATAACTTTTCAAAGCTATACATTCAATTTGAGCCTGAAAATAAATCTGTATTTTAAAAACTCTCAAATTGTTTTATATCCAATTCAAGTAAAATGATTCTGACTTTAAGTCAGTGGTAAAATGTATATCACAAATAATGTACCATATCAAATACTGTATTGCTTAGTTTATAGTAACTATCATTAAACTTGAACATTTAACAAAAGGAAATATATTGATATAGAATTCTTATAGTTTAGCAAATTTTGAGAAGAAAATTCATGGCTAAATTATTGGTATCAGTAATGTGAATAAATTATTTGCCTTTACCTTAGCTTTAAAGATGTTTTAGTTTTCAAAAACAACAACAAAAAAAAGAATAAAAGTTTTAGCTTTCCTGAGCTGGTCAAAGTAAAATGAATTTTAATATACTAATTTAATTAGGCACATAGTCACAAAAATGATAGAAATATTTCTAATTCAAACAAATAGAAAATATCCTATATCTGTAACGAATGGATATCATCCATCATAGACACACCTTACATTAAGCTTATTAGAAAATAAAAATGGCAACAAATTTAATAGAAGCATGTTAGATGATTTGTACTGCTGACATTGTTTCGCCAAATTACGTTTCCCTTTGACCCTCATCTGTAACTTTCTGTAGAGTTAATCTCAAGACATTACTCATTTTTGAAAGTGTTAATGTACCATAAAGGATTTGTATTTTCATTAGCTATACTGTCTAAGCCAGGTGTTACATGCTCTCTACATCTGCCCTAAGTTAACCTAGCAGCTTATAAATCTTTATCACAAATGATGAGTTTCTATCATGAACTATTTTCTTAAACTCCATCAAAAAATGCATAGTATAAAAAAATCAAGTCATCTTGTTTAGCATTTTAAGTAATATAAAACCAACATGCTGATATTAAATCTTTAAGATTTCATAGTATTTAATTTTACTTTTAAGCAATTTAAATATATTACATAAACCTTAAACAATAAGGTTTTAGTATTCAGTATGGCTCTTTTCCTATAATCTGATTCTTGGAAGATAAACCTCTTCAGATTTCTTAGAATCACTCCCTTGTGTACAAAGTATTCATACACAGTAACATTTTTTCTTGTTTATGATCATTTCTGTGTTTCAGATGATTACACCACAGTTATGACTAATTATATGCTAAACACATTCTTCATAAAAACTGATGTGACTAAATATATACATGTTTTTACTATTTTTAATTTATTTTATCAGTATCTAAAATAAAATCTATATTCACATACAGCCTTATATAGTATTGTACTTCTGTGCTGTATCAAGCCAACTTTCAGTATTTTCATAAATATACACTAGTATGAATCATTAATATTAGATAATTAGAACTGGTATTCAGACATAAATTCAAGGTCAAAGAGCATAATTCTATATGGAAAAAATAATTTGGGGAATTAGAATATTAAAGATATAACTCAGTTTTGAGAAGATAGGTGCTTGGTCCAATGCTCATCAGTTTGTGAGCTATTACATATCATAATAATTCCACAGATATGTAGAGTAGATTATATTTGATACTGAGACACTGGAACTGAATTTGGATTGTGTATTCTACTAATTTTTAACAATATTTTTAAATCTTCTTAATGAACCACTTTGTCAGTTTTTTAGCACAATTGCTTTTGTATTTTGTGTGTTCACTTAAAGCACTTCTTTTTATATCTGTATAACCAATGAATTAACATTTCAAACAGCTTATAAAAATTATTTCTCTCCAGCAGTCTCTATGTGCATCTCTCCTGCTCTTATTTTCTGTTTTACCCTCTTTTTCGGCCTTCATAAGAAGTATCACATTGGTTCATAATAGTAACAGCTTACAGGAAACCACATCAGTCACTGTAATGTTAAGTGTTAGATGAAATTGTTTATTTGTCTGTATTATTGTAAAAGAAAAAAAAAGTGTAGTATGCATGCTGAATTTTAAGTGTCCATTTAAAATACTAAATTGCAATATATACACTGCTTATTTAGAGACTTCTATACAATAAACATGGCTACTAATATATTTGAGATTTATCTTTCTGCAAATATTTCATATTTTTATTTAAAATTGTGAATATTTAAGATGCTATTAATATTCAAATTATTCAGAAATTGTATTCTAGTTTCCACTATTTATTTTCTTTTAAACCTTAATTTTGAAATAATATTTTGATATTTTCAAGTACACACTGGTATTAGCAATATTACAGCATATGCCTACTAGGTACCTTAGATTATAAGCATGTACTACTATCTCTGAGGTAACAAATTTCACTATAAAATATATATTCGGCAGTGATTCAACATGAGAGTATGTCACCTAAATAAATACCTATCTGAAGATAATATTTAGTTTATGAAATTTCTTTGACATGGTAGTGGTTAGTTCATTAATATACTCCAAATAGTATGTGTTAAAAGTTCCTATCTTAAGTGAAGGTAATCTGAATAGCTGGTGGTAAGTACAAGGTAAATTTTATATTTCTTGATTGTTTCATGAAGACACTATGACCAAGGCAATTTTCAGAAGAAAAAGAAAATTACTTAGAGCTTGAAATTTTAAATGGTTTGAACTTGTGACCAGATGATCTGAAATTCCTTTTATTTATTTATGTATTTATTTATTATTTTATTTACTTATATTCTAGCCCTACTGGTCCCTCCTCCCACAGTTCCTCATCCCATTCCTCCTTTTCTAGCCTCAAAGAATGTGCTCTTCCTCCCCCCACACCAGGCACCCCATTGCTCTGGGGCTTCAATTGTCTCAAGGATTGGCATATCTCCCACTGAGGTCAGCCAGCAGTCTTCTGATAAATATATATATATATGCATGCCAGGGGCCTTGGACCAGGTTATGTGTGTTGCCTGGTTGGTGGCTCAATCTCATGGAGTTAACCAGAGGTCCAGGTGAGTTGAAACTAGACTGCTGCTCCTTCCCTGTAAGCTTCTTCAGTCCTTTTCATAATTCAACCATAGGGGTCCCCAATTTCAGTCCAATGATTGGGTGTAAGTATATGTGTCTTTCCTAGTCAGCTGCTGGTAGGGACTCTCAGAGGATAGTCCTGTTCTGTCTGTAAGCTCATCATAGCATCAGCAATAGTGTCAGGCCTTGGTGATACATTCCCTATGAGATGAATCCCAAGTTGGGTTGGTTACTGAACCACCTTTCCTTCAGTCTCTTCTCCCTTTTGCCCTTGCAGATCTGTTAACCAGAAACAATTCTAGGTCAGAAATTTTGACTGTGGGTTGGTAAACCTGTCATTCCATTTGAAGTCCTGTTCATCTACCAGAGATGGACTCTTTGAGTTCCCCATTCCTACTGTTTGTCATTTTGGCTATGGTCACCCCCATTGAATCCTGAGAGTTTTTCACTTTCCAGGTCTCCAACACTTTCTACAAGGTCGCCCCACCCCACATCTAAATAGGCTGCATATTTCCACTCATTGTCTTGGGCCTCTGGGCTTCTCTGCTGTTCCATCTACACCTGCTTCCAAACCTGATCCTTCTCCCCTCTGCCTCCCCCTCCTCTCGCCCACCCAGATCTCCCCTTCCCTCTGTCTCCCACGTGTATTTTGTTCCCTTTTGTAAGCGAGGTTGAAGCATCCCCACTTGGGCCTTTTTGCTTGCTAAAATTATTTTTTTATTTGTTCTGTTTTCGTTTTTTTGTTGTTGTTGTTTTGTTTTGTTTTGTTTTGTTCGTTTTTTTGAGACAGGGTTTCTCTTTGTAGCCCTGGCTGTCCTGGAACTCCCTGAATAGACCAGGCTGACCTCGAACTCAGAAATCCACCTGCCTCTGCCTCTCAAGTGCTATGGTCTATGGGTTTTATCTTTTGCATGGCCTTTTTGATCTAGGTAACCTCACTCAGGATGATATTTTCTATTCCCATCCATTTGCCTGCAAAACTCAGGATATCCTCATTTTAAATAGCAGAAAAGCTACTAAACGTGGTAAATGAACCACATTTTCTGTATCCATTTCTCTGTTGAAGTAAATCTGAGTTCTTTCCAGGTTCTGGCTATTATAAATAAGGCTGCTATGAACATAGTGGAACATGTGTCCTTGTCTTCTGAGTATATGTACAGGAGCAGTATAACTGGGTCCTCAGGTAGTAATATATCCAATTTTTCTGAGAAACCTCCAGACTGATTTCCAGAGTGGTTGTACCAGCTTGCAATTCCACCAGCAATGGAGGTATGTTTCTTTTTCTCCACATCCTCGCCAGCATCTGCTGTTACTTAAAGTTTGTTGTTGTTGTTGTTGTTGTTTTGTTTGTATGTTTGTTTTGTTTTTATTTTAGCCATTCTGAATGGTGTGAGGTGGAATCTCAGGATCATTTGATTTTCATTTCCATGATGACTAAGGATGTTGAACATTTCTTTAGATACTTCTCAGCTATTTGAGATTCCTCAGTTGAGAATACTTTGTTTCACTCTGTACCCCATTTTTAATATGATTCTTTAGTTTTCCTAAGTCTAACTTCATGAGTTCTTTCTATATATATTGGATATTAGCCCTCTGTCAGATGTAGAATTGGTAAAGTTATTTTCCCAATCTGTAGGTTGCCATTTTGTCCTATTGACAGTGTCCATTTCCTTACAGAAGCTTTGCAATTTTATGAGATTCCTTTTGTCTATAGTTGATCTTAGAGTCTGGGCCATTGGTGTTCAGGTCAGGAACTGTTCCCCTATGCAGATGTCTTTGAGGCTTTTTCCCATATTCTCTTCTTAAAAAGTTTGTGTATAGTGTTTATTTCAGCAGATTACCTGTTAATGGAAAGTATGATTAAACGCTAGATTTTTTACTATCTAACCTATATTAAAGTACACTGTGCTCTATAACACTCAGGAAAACCAGTAAAACTGTATAACATGGCTAATGTTCTTGAATTTCTTAATCACATTCTTATATACTAACATTCATAATTTGTATTCCTCAGTTCTTCTAAAATAAGCAAAAACTTAACTTCTAACCATATATAATTATATAATGAATGAGATATAGTTTGCCCTTGATAATTTTTTGTCTGTCATTTTCAGAAGGAATAATAGCTACTAGTACCTATGTAAGATGCTTTTGAAATGTAACAAGCAGTTTAGCTAACCAGATAGTCAGAAATCACTAGATATGCTAAAGAATGTAGTACGTATTCACAAACGTTCTGTAAAAATTTCTGGCCATTTGAATAATTTATTTTTATTCAATCAACAAGAGATATTGGCATTTAGATCAAAACATGTGATTGTATTCCTACCAGCTTTATTTATTTCCAATGTAGAAATATACACAACTCTGTAATAAATACGATTTGCATAAATATCTAGTTGGTAACCTTAAATTAATTACTGAGATTAACTGGAAATTTTGGGTTCAGATAAGCAAATAAAAATGACTAATGTGAACTAAAAGGAAAATCAGTGTTTATATGATTAGAGCATTCACGGTTGGTATATGCACAATTAGGATGACACTTTGCTTTGCTGTCTTTATTTTCCTAGGTTGACTGAATCATTATAACTAGATACTTTTAAAATAATTTATGAATTACATTATAACTTTTTACTTCTAATAACATGCAAAATTAAACATAATAGGAAAATCAAGACTTGTTTATTTTTAAACCAGGAATGGCATTTTACTGTTAATATTATACTAACTTTTAATAATGAGTTTGATTTCCCCAAATTGATGAGGAAATTGCTGATTATGTGAGGTTTCCATATTTAGTAAAAATGAATATTAATATTGTAAAATGATGAATTGCTAATGTTGGGACATTGAACATGCAATCAACTATAAAATATCCTTCCTATAAAAGACAAGAATTTATAGCGATAATTTTTGAACGCTATTTAATTTCTAATACCATCTATTGCAAAGGCATGAAAAATTAAATAGCACTTCATAGTGGGCAATAATTATTTTTTCTTTATTTCAATATTTTGGGAAAATATTTGAACTCTGTGATTATTACCAACATTTATTTTCATACATATTTAAGAAAAGAAAGGGAGACAAAAGTTCAATTCAGCTTACACTTTTGAGAAAATATGTACTGAAACATAAATTTAACTAATTAAAATTTCTGGAATCTGTTCTGTATTTTAATAATCAGGAATCATAGTAATTTTAGCAGCATTCTAACACAATGTATTGTTGTTTTCTACTTTTTGACCCAGGACAGAATATCAATGTTCAATCCAATTCTGTTTATATTCGAAGCATGATTATATAAGCGAAGGCTTCTTAAGATTGATGTCAAGCAACTGTTATAGATAGAACCAACTAATTATGTATTTTCTGTGCAACTCTTAGCATGTTGTAGAATAGTAAATTATCCCAAACAAGGACAGCAACTCAAAATAGAATTTAAAAAGCTGGTGTTGTAATCACATACTGATCTCAGATGAATAATAGGTCAGTCATGCCAAATCACTGTATTAGTCTCCATCACTGTCTGGTTTGAAGGGAAGCAGATCATTCTATAGTTGTGCCAACCCACTATAGGCTTAGGTTTTGAATGCTGGAAAGAATAGTGGGGAGGATTGAGATATCAAATTCCAAAATGCTGGTTTATAATAGAAAAAATGTATTTTTATGTTTCTATCTCATCTTTGATGAGAAAACCAAAATAGCAGTGTCTGAAGATGGTGTCATCTAAAGGCCCTAAGTGGGGAAGGGTTCCAATCAAAGTATTTAGGCTAAAATGTCAAGGAAACACATAAGAATGCTAATCAGTGTGAACTTCAATCTCTAATTTCAACCTATATAGATTGTTTATTAAATTAAATGTGTCAAGTATGGGTGCAGGGTAAAATGTTCTGTATAGTCTTTAAGAGAAGACTTTTATCTTTGTCTATAGTTAAGCCTTAAATGCCATCTACTTTCTATCTTTGTTTAAGCAAGTATACACACAGATCCAGTGTTTCATCATGCTTCCTTCAAATAGTATTTTCTTTCCTCATCTACATCCATTAGTATAATTCTGAGAAGATGATAAATATTACTTGTTTAAACAAATGAAAAAAGAAGTCATCATATTGATTATCCTTCATTACCCATAAACAACATTTTAAACATTTCTTATGCTGTGAGTAATCCACTCATAATTTTCTCTTGACAGATAATAACTACCATTTATGACACCAGTTGCTATCATCTCTGCTTGGATCTTAATTCTAGCTTTCATAAAGCCCACTCACTAATACTTGTTCTTCCTTCTAAATTACCTCCTGCTTTCTTTCAAGTTTATTCTTTAAATATGTTTCAAATTTATCCCCTAAAAATATAATTGATAATCAATTTCTGACAATCAAGCTGACTTGTCAAAAGATTTTTTCTTCTTCACATTGCTAGCTTTTTTCAAATACAAAATAATATCACTTACCTGATTATTTTCCATTCTGTATTACCTCACGTGATTACTGATGCTGACACAAAACCAAACTTTTCTTAAGATGTTTATAAAGGTCAGAATCACTTTTGTACCTATTTTGAGCCTGTTTACTATTACAGCTTTCTTTTTTACTAACTCTTGGCAAATTCCATTTTCACAGTCTTTTGTTCATTTCCATGCACTCTGAACATCTTTTTTTCTCTCAAATGCATTACATTAGTTACCATTTCCATCTGATTTAATGATTTTTCTTTTTTATGTTAATTTCTAACAAAAATGACCTAGCCTAAGGAAGTGTTCATTGACAAGTCAAATTGACAGCTACATTTTCCGTACCAAATTGGATCTACCAAATATTAACCCCAAATGTTTCACTCTTTTACAATGTTTCTCAGTATATGGAACCATGGCTTCCTATAGTGACTCATATTTTTTTTTTTTTTGCTGTATCTGAGCAGCTGTCAAAAAATAAATTAATTATGATGATGTAATATATAAAGAATAGACATTACTTCTCATAGTTTTAGAGGCTAGGTTGCCTAGGGCCAAAGAATTAGTGTCAGATGAGGAATGTATTGAGGAGGTTGAGAGAACAATATGTTGCTTTCCTCAAACTGAGTGGAAAGACATGTTGCTGAAGAAAACATTGACACAACTCCTTGAAAATGGGAATAATAACGCTGATGTCTTCACAGAGCCTTCATCTGAACATTTAGACTCTTTGGTACAGAAAGTTACTGTGTAAGCTATCAATAGTGAAATGTAGAAGCTAATCAATCCACAAATTCTCAGGGTTGAGAAGGTTGGGGAGAGGCAGCTAAATTTAAAGGCTATTGGAGAGATCGTATTGGAACTTGATACATTAGGAACTTTCCAAAATGTATACATATATGGATGCAATCTAAATGATATTGGAAAATATTGGGAAAACTGAGTTCTTACTGAACATTTCTTACCACCAGTCACAGCTTTAGTACTAGGATTGTGTTATGGTGTTACATCTAATTAATTTGTTAGTCAAAAATGTATCTTGTGAACTCCAAAACAATCTAAGCTGTTCCCGAGAAAAGAGGTTGCTCTCCTCAAACTGAGAGCAATGACAAAATGCTAAAGAAAATATCTACAAAACTCATTGAACATGGAAGAAGTCACATTGATGCCTACACAGAGCCTTCATCACTACTTTTAGTCTCTTTGGGACTTTTGTAACATATCAAAAGAGAAATGTAAAAACTAAACTAGTCACAAATCCTTTGATCTACCATTGTGTATTCTCTGAAGTCATGGAAGTTCAATTGTGGCAAAAAAACCTGTGAGAATAACTAACCTATAACTGACTTGACATAAAACCCACAACCCAAAGTGTGACCCATACCTGACACTGATTAGGGTACTAAGAATCAGAAAATAGACAGCCCTGGCTCCTAGAAGAAAAACAAATGATATAGGTCTAAAAAACAAAAATAACAAAGAAAAACAGTAATAATATGACTCCTAATGATATTCTGCTATAGTTATAGATTAGTGCCTAGTTCAGCCATCATCAGAGAAGATTTCTCCTACAGCAGATGAGAACAAGTGTAGAGAACCACAATCAGACATTATGCATAGAAAGGGAGTTTGGACTCACAAATCTAAATGGAAGGATATAGAAAACAAAGCCCTCTAAAGAAACATTAGTAAAGCTCATATAAACTCACAGAGACTAAAGCAGCATGCACAGGACCTGCACAGAGTGTGTAGCAGGTCATAGCCATATATACTTTAGTTTTAATTTTAGCTCTTTTATGGGATTTCTGAGTGCTAACAAGGAGGTCTCTGATTCTTGAACTTTATCTTGGGCTATTTTTTTCTTTTACCACTTTGTCACTTCCAACTTTCATATGATAGATTTTTTTTGTTCTGTTGTATTTTATTTTGTTGGGTCTGGATGGAGATGAGTTCAGGAGTTCCTGGAAGGAGAAGATGGTATAGAAACTATTAATCAGGGCATATCATGAGAGAAAAGAATATATTTTCAATAAAAAGAAAAATACAACTTAAAAAATCTGTGCCTATGGCATTCATCTGAAAATTAGGATTCTATATTCTCTAACATTTATAGATAATTCAGCTTAAAATTATGATCCCCATATCAGAAATTGAAGGGGAAATATTGAAGCTGCCATGCTCATAATAATTTCTATAATCTCTTCATTTGTATATAAAACAAAATACTGTACATGATGAATGTGTCTCCTTTAATTTTTCTATGTTAGACAAGAAAACATAGATTATGTATTTGTACAACTTATGCCAAGCCTTTGGTTAGAAACAACAAACTCAGAGCTTTTTATAAAATATATAAAAAAATATTCTCCAAAATGTATCTTACCTGTTGCTTAAGTATCAATAAAGAACATACATGCAGTTTTTAAAATTGTGAGAGATGCAGAATTTACTTTCATTTGCCATATTTTTAAGTGTTCTCAATTTAAGATCAAAAGTCTTGAGTCATATTCCAAGGGTACATTTCATCTATAGAGTTCATATATATTCCCAAGAATTATAATCCACACATAGATGCTGAAATAATGTTGAAATAATGTTGAAAGCCAACATTAAACATCACTGTACCCTAGAATGAAATGCATTATCTTTTCTTCTGCAGTTCTTCAGTGTATCCACATTTAGTATAACTAATTACTTTTGCAAGTAAAATGTAGGTTAATAAACTAAATTCAAACAAATGTTAATCCCTCATCTAATATTCAAATTTGATCATTTCCATTTGCTACTTCATTTTTGGATAATTTTAATACTCTCTTATAAAAAACAAACAGAAAACAAAACAAGCAAATATAAAAAAATTTTGTGAATATTTATGTTATTTTGAGACAAATGATTGTTAACTCTGAGGATCACATACTATAATCTATATAATTGTTATATTATAGAATGAATGAAGTGTACACAATCTCATTTAAATTACTTTTTCTTTTAACATAAAATTTTAATTATTTTATAACTTGTGGGTTATGAACCCTTGAAAAGTCAAAACTCCTTTCTCATGACTCATATATTAGATATTATGCATATGATATATTTACATTATAAGTCATAACTATAGCATAATTACAAATTTAAAGTAGCAAGAAATTAATTCTTTGGTTATATTCATCAAGCGATGAGGAACTGTATTAAAGGGTCATAGCTTTAGGAAGGTTGAGAACTACTGAAATAAAGGCAATGCAGGTATTATTTCAAACTCCATTTCAGCATTCATGCTCTTCTAACTAGTTTATATCCCAGGAGAATAAGTAGTGTATATAATATTCTAAATGAAAGTAAGTGTCAAAATACCTGAAGAAAAGTAATTCAAAATTGTGCTATTAGATTTTTCAATTAATAATAATTTTGAGAATTTTATTCATGAATACTGTACTTACATAATCTTCACTTTTCTACTCACTCACCCAATTCTTCCCATATTCTACCAACTTCTTCTCAAAATTCTGACCTCATTTTTAACTATATATGCAAGTATCTATCTATCTACATTTACACACACGTATATGTGTATGTGTGTGTATGTGTGTGTGTTTGTGTGTATGTGTGTGTGTAGGCTTATATTTTTCAAAACCTACTTTAATATTGGTTATTTTACATATTTGTTGTGTGTATGTGTGTGTGCGTGTGTAGACTTATATTTTTCAAAACCTATTTTAATAACAGCTTTTAAATGCTTCAAGCTCCCTTATAGACCCCTGACCAAAGGTAGGGGAGGAAAATTACTAATATGACAAGGGGAATTTTGAATTGTTTACTAGTAGCTCCTTTTGGATGATTCCAATATTTTGTGCCTGAAGTTCATTCTACAAGCAAAACACCAAACATATATTATCAGTAGTGTGTTGATCTAGAAGAAATCACAAAACTCTGCCAAAAGGCACAAGTCTGACCAAGTAGCAAGTAGCAGCTGGAACACCACTAGAATTTCTTTGGTGTGCTTTTTTGAAGTCAAGAAAAGAGAAAATCAGCAAAGAAAACAAGGCAAATCAATGCAATAGTGTCCTCAGTAAAGATCAGTATCAACAAAGACCAATAAAGATTAGCAAGGCGAACCAATGTCAGAACATTGTCCACTGTCCTCTCAAGAGTCTTCTTGAGCAAAACATCTTCTCAATTGTCTACTTCAGCAAAACATCCTCTTTTAAGACAGATTCCAGAACTGTCACATGACACAACGGAGTCTCCAATGAAGCCAGAAATTCCCACTTCATTTTACATACACATACAAAAAGTAATATACACACATACACATACACACACACACACAAACACACATACATATAATTTTAAAATATTTTATATACTTATATATAATGGAGTATGCTGAATTCATTAAGTGTTTCAATTAAGTGTACTTTTTTTAGTATGTAATGAGATAACCTATCAGAGACTTCATCTTTGAAGAAGACTAATTCTTCATCTATCATCAGTCATTAGTTTTACCTCTTCATCTACATGTAAAACATCATAATAGATCCCTTAACCACACTCACATGTCAACTGCTTTTTGTCAGTTTTTGAAGGGCAGTGATAAGAGCCTAAATTGATTGCTGTTTTGGAATTAACTAACTAATAATTCTAAGAAATGTTTTCCAACCATGTTTTCTGTGAGCTATTCTATTACACGCTGGAGATCATTACAAATTTGAGACACATATATATGTTCACACACACATGCATTCAAATGCACACACACATAAAGTAAGCAAAAATACTATATCCCAGTCTGTGTCAAAAATATCACTTTTTGCATTGCTCTCCTTCCCCATTTACAATTAAATCTATCACAATCACATTCCTCCATTTCTTCTTTCATAACACATGCGATAACATCCCTCTTTCTAGAGATATTTTCCCACTTCCCATAGTTTCTTTTTACTTTCTTGACTTCTACAGTTACTCTAACTTATGTATTTACTTATAAATGTTGGGAATTATGATCCATAAATATGATAAAATTTGTGAGACTTGATTAATGGTTTTAGTAAATGTTAGAATATATAATTATTTACATGATAATTTATCAACAGCATCAGTAATAGCCTATTATTAGATCTTGTACACATAATAGAAAGAAAAATGTTGAATATAGAAAAACCAAGGATGAATATTAGGGCAGGAAGTATAAAACATCATCAAGAACAAGGAGATAATTTTATTTTCATAACTTTAAAATATTATTTAAATATTTTTCATGTGGTTCTACTAGAAGAATTTAAAAAAAAACAACAGATGAATAAAGCATTTAAGTCCTTTTATAAAAGCAGTCTTATTGAAAAACAGTCATACTCAATCATTACATGTTTTCTTATCATGGTCACTATAATAATTACAGTGTCAGGACAGAGGAGTGTCAAGCAGACATTGTACCTAGGGTATAGCCAACCTGAAATATTTTCTAAACAGGTCTTTAATGACATGATTTTATAAACTTTGCTGATATTAAAAAATTGTATTATCACTAAAGAAACATATATAGTGGGACAGGATTGGTTTTACTTCTTAAGTAGTATGTTTGGTGTTTTTGAGATTGAAAATGAAAACCTCCATTCAGTCAATTAAGAATTTCAAATATTTGATATTTTTTGAGTTTTGTAAAAAATACATATTTTCTTTACTTAAATGTTATCCCCTTTCCTGGTTTCCCCTCCTATAACCCCCTATCCCTTCTCCCTCCTCCTGCTTCTATGAGGGTGTTCCCCCACTCACCTACTCCTGCTTCCCGGTCCTGGCATTCCCTTACACTGAGTCATCAAGCCTTCATAGGACAAGGGTCACTTCTCCCATTGATGTCCTACAAGTCCATCCTCTGCTACATATGTGGCTGGAGCCATGGGTCCCTCCATGTGCACTCCTTGTTTGATGGTTTAGTTCCTGGGAGCTCTAGGAAATATGGTTGGTTGTTGTTGTTGTAAATCAAGTAGTTTGTAATTACTTGTATCAAATTTTTCACCCCTTTTCTCATTTATTTAAAAATGATTAATATATAAATGCATAGTGTACATTTGTCTTTAGGTATTATAAATACTCACCCTTAATTATAAAACTGAAAGTGATAAAATTACAATTTTATAGTATTAACTTTAAGTCAATTTCAATTATAGAAATGGTAAATAAGTGATTCCCTTCCTAAATGCATTAATATTACCCTTTACTTCTGTAATCATAAGTCTGGACAAAGGCTGACAGATACTTAACAATTATTTCAGCACTGTTAGATAAAGTTTTTTTCCCATGATGTGTGTGTGTGTGTGTGTTTATGTGTGTATGTATGTATATGAAATTGACTTCAGTTAACAGGGCCAAAAATAACTTCACTGAGGTTTTTGAAAAGACCACAAGTATCAGAAGTATCAGACTACTAATTCCTAAGCAGATTGCATAGCTGTTGGTCTCAAGAGGGGAAAAAAATATTAAAACAAGTGGAGAGCACAGTCAGACACATTTGTATTATATTGTAACTGTAAAGGATGAACATTGTTATGCTAATATTTAGAGAGAAATTAAAGTGATACTTTATGAGAGAAATTTGTAATGAATATTTAATTGTGGGGTAAACATTGTAAGCTTGAAACCTATGTGTGGTTTCAAATACAGCAGTTGCTTAGAAATTACTGTGATTTTTAGTACATATTCAGAACTTCATTAAATATAAAATCACATAGGTATGAATTCAAACATGCCTATGGAGAATTATAATTTGTAGTTTGTGGTGGGAAGAGCTTCCCAGCATAGGTAAAACAATTCGCTAGGTAGGAAATCCTGGACTTTGTATTAATGGAAAACAGGAGATGAAACTGCATGCACACATACATTGACCAGTTCCTTCAAGCTCCTCCCTCTGTCACTCTCTACTACAGTATACTGGATCAGTTAGCTATCAGCCAGAATAAACTCTTCCTTTCTTTTTTTTTTTTTAATATTTATTTATTTTATTTATATGAGTAAAGTGTAGCTCTACTTAGACACACCAGAAGTGGGCCAAAGATCACATTATAGATGTTTGTGAGCCACCATGTGCTTGTTGGGAATTGACCTCAGCACCTCTGGAAGAACAGTCAGTGATCTTAAACACTGAGCCATCTCACTAGCCCCTAAACCCTTCCTTTTGAGGCTTTTTTTCCCACTGTATTTTATGACATTGACAAAAAAGAAGAAAAACACCTAAGACTTCTTGGTTGTGACCCAAAAAATTCCACCAGAGAACTCCTAAACCTGATAAACAACTTCAGCAATGTGGCTCGATATAAAATTAATCAAACAAATCAGCAGCCTTCCTCTACTGAAAGGATAAACAGGCTGAGAAAGAAATTAGGAAAACTACACCCTTCACCATTGTCACAAATAATAGAAAGTACCTTGATGTGACTGTAACCAAGCAAGTGGAAGTGTGATAAGCACTTCAAGTCTCTGAATAATGAAATCTAAGAAGATCTCAGAAGATGGAAAGATCTCCCATGCTTGTGGATTGGCAGGATTAATATAGTAAAAATGGACATCTTGTCAAAAGCAATCTACAGATTCAATGCCATGCCCATCAAAGTTCCAACTCAATTCTTCATAGAGTTAGAAAAATGATCAGTTTTATTTGCTGTTGTCTGACTATAGATAGCTCAGTTTGGGGTTCTAAAGTATTTTTTTTCCTTTGCTCACTGTAATAAAATGTGAAGAATTTCAAAAAAAGAGAATAAAAGTGATTCAAAACAATGCTTTTTATTTTTATGCAACATGTAATCTTGCTCTCATAATTATGTTTTAATAATTGTATCCTGTCTATTTTCTCTGTATCAGTGGTGTGGGTCAAATAACCCTTTAAGAGGGGTTCCTTAAGACCATTGGAAAACAAGCATTTATACTACAATTGATAATAAATAGCAAAATTAAAGTTATGAAGTATCAATGTAAATATTGCATGGTTGTGGTCACCATAACATGACAAATTGTATTAAAGGGTCACATTAGGTGAATTGAGAACCATTGCTGTAGAAAGTATAGAAACTTAGTTCCTTTTCTTAGTCTGGCTTTCTTTATACTACTTGCCTTCTACAATAAAAGCTATGTAATGCCATGACTTAACCAAAATAAAATTAGAACTATGTCAGCCAAAATTAATGAGGTGGATATCACTGTGATAACAAAAAGAAATTAAATGGAAAAGATTGCTAGAGTAAACACTAAGTGAGGTCTGCAATTATTTTCTCACCACCACAATCTACTGTTGCTTGGTGAGACAAATGCTGAAATAAGCATAGGGCAAGCTTATTAGAAAAATATAGACTGCACAGAAGATGAAGTACCAGCCCAGAAAGCATCACTATTAATGAGTTATTCAACAATTTTATGTGATGTTCCCACTGTGCTTGAGAGCATACAAAATCATAACAACAAAATATCATGATCAGAGTATTTGATTTAGTTCTGGGTACACTGCTTTATAAACTTTACTGGGCTTTTTCTGAAGGCATCCCAGTTAGAACTAGAGAACAGAATCCCAGCATTTAATCAAATATGCAGTTAACTAGTACTGGTGCACAGATTGTTTAAAATAGGACCCACTATTGTGTCTATCATGATGAAATGCTTAGTAAATATTAGCTGTTATCATACACATTAAGAAGTGAAAAAATACATATAGATATTGTATGCATAAGAAGACTAACTTTGAAAAAGTAGCTACAAAAGAAAATGAGTCGTTATATTTGGAAAACTAAACTTCTGAGTATTAATAGAGTTACTGCCTTTCCAATTTGAAAGCTACCATAATAATTTTTAAAAGATTAATTAAGCTCTGGGGCATGCCTAGCTGCCTGGAATGGCATGCTGTCCACCCAGAGATCCATTGTCTGGACATAAACACACAGAGAGAGAGAGAGAGAGAGAAAGAGAGAGAGAGAGAGAGAGAGAGAGAGACAGAGAGAGACAGAGAGACAGAGAGACAGAGACAGAGACAGAGACAGACAGAGACAGACAGACAGACAGAAGTTTACAAAAACAATTAAAGAAAGGGAGCCTATAAGTTTGAAACAGAACAAAAAGGTTGTGTTCTCAAAATAAAATATATAATTGTTTTAAATTTAAGAGGGGATACTGGATGCTACTAATAAATGCCTTAGATCTGATTGGAATAATTTACCAATAAAGAATCTATTATTCAATTTAGCATTAAATCACTACTTAATGACTCCTCTCTCTCTCTCTCTCTCTCTCTCTCTCTGTCTCACTCCTTCCTTCCCTTATCACTTTAATCACAATAACTTTTACTTTTAGTAGGATTTCTTTCCTTCTTACACACATCACAATGAATGAAGATATTCCAATCTATAACTAGAGGTCAGAAAGTTAAAATCTTCTCAAGTGCAGATAGAATACAAGTCTTCCACCCTAAAATTTTACTCTCTTATGCACTATTCAGATCAACCGTCTACATTATAAGTTAGAGTTCTAAGGTAAGGTATCTACATATATGTATGATATTTAGTAAATACTGAAATCAAATAAGTATTCAATTTATATATATATTGAGGAATACACTCTGAATATAGGATGGCTATTAATATAGGATAGCTATTAATATAAAATACATTGTACTTCAGTGCTGTTACAATCTGCTAAATATATTTTAACCTAGAAATTATAAAACTATTTTGCAAATTACCATTAATATATAAATACCCACACATATATCTCTTCCACATTTTAAACTAGTGTATATTTTTAAAATTGGTTATTAACAGTTTTTATTAAGAATATATATATATATATATATATATTTCTGTAAAAGGGACTGATTAAAATGCAATCATACCTAAGTACATATGGTGAGGATGGCTTTAACCAAAATGCCCAGCTGTGGGAAAAGGGATCCTGAAGAGACCACCTTCAGTAGATAGGGTTCCCAAGAGGAAGGATGGGGTCACCAAACTACCTTCAACCTTTTTGACCCAAAATTGTTCCAGTCTAAAAGAAATACAGTAACAAAATGCAACAGAAATTGAAAGGCCATCCAGATAGTTGTTTAAATAATAAGTCAGGCGCACTTGTCCCATCTAGGTGTC
Source organism: Rhynchomys soricoides (assembly GCA_019843965.1). Lineage (NCBI taxonomy): Eukaryota > Metazoa > Chordata > Mammalia > Rodentia > Muridae > Rhynchomys > Rhynchomys soricoides. The sequence continues at coordinate 31,482,397 of JADRCH010000004.1, read as the reverse complement.
TAGCTTATGTTTATATCAATTGAGTTTGAGTTCATTTTGCAGGCGTTAAGTGGATTGTGAATTTATAAATATAAATCTGAATGATAAATTACAAGCTCTTAGAGTTTTGATTTTATCTGGTTACAGGGATTTGTAACAGCTAACCACAGGGGGCAGATGGCTGGGAATATGAGCAGAATCTGCAGCAAGAGAACAGCGGGTTGGGGAGCCTTTAACCGGTAGCGGCAGGGGAAATGTGATAGTAGAAATTAGCCAGCACTAGGATGGGATGGTGCCTTTTTAATATTTTACACTACAGGTAGCATTCCAACAACATATGAGGCAAGAATCTACTACAAATTTACGATTCTTAGCCTATGAGTTGGAAATCTAGATAGAAATTTGGAGGCTTGGTAAACTCAGCAGAGTCAAGTCACATAGGAATATTTAAACAAAGAAAGAGGGCTATGAGGTCCTCTGCTGTGAAAAGATAGAAGCAGTCTGCTCTGAGCCAGTGAGCCAGAGAATGGAAGTTGCCTACTTTTTGGGGTAGATATTGATTGAACTGTGAATTTATAAAATTAGGATTATTTGCTTTTAGTATAGAGTAATATAGAGATTTTGTCCAAATCACAAGGGGAATTTCGCTTGTGAATCCAAATAGAGAGCAGTGATAATTGCCTGCTATGAAAAGGTATCAATTAATAGAACTCTATGGCTCCAGGCAGAGAGTACAGCAGATACATGATGTAACAGGTACTAATAAAATGGATGTCTGTAGCTCCAGGCAGAAAGCATAACAGAGAGATGGTATAATACAGTCTGCAGGAAACTCATATTCTGTGAACTTGGACTCCCCTGGAATTTTGGGTTAAAATCCTAGTTTGACAAGCTGCCTGCTTCTTATTAGCAGGTATTATTTATAATGTGATTAAATTGTTTTTATAGTTAGAAGGAGAGTACAAATTTTGAAAATGAGTTGGATTATGAGATTTTTTTGTTTGTTTGTTTGTTTTATTATTCATCAGGGAGAGCAGGCAGGATATAAGCTTTCCTGGTTGCAGACTGAAGGTTATGTTGAATTGGGAGAAAGATTTTGTCTTTGCATTTTTAGAAAAGGTGACTAGTGTCTACACATCTTCAAAAGTTAGATGAATCAGATTTGATAGAGGTAGATTACCAGAAAATAAATTCAGGTGAATCCAAAGAAATAAATTTATATATATATATTTATATATATAAATTTATATATATATATATATATATATATATATATATATATATATATTCTTTGTGCCTTCCCTCACATGGCACAGATGAAGACTTATGATTGGAGAAGAGTTTTATAATAACTAGTCTAAATACCCTACACAAACATATACAATCCATGCAGATATCTTGATGACACTAAAATTTTGTTTTGAGATTTGTTTATTACAGAATATACAGCTTTGTTGAGTTTCATCATCAGACATGCTGAACTGACCTGCTTGAACTCCTGATTTCAGGGCCTTTCATCCAGTTACAGTCAGGACACAGACATCATCAGAGACAACCCTTCCCTCCCCCCTCCAAAGATATCTCAATGCCTATATTCAGCAGGAAGTAGTTATAAAGAGCCATCATCCCAGTTTCCTGGATTTGGGGGCTGGATTTGGTTATTCTACATTGTCTATTTGGCGAATTTAGAAATGGTCATAATTTAAATAGGGAAGAAATAGCTAAAATTGATTGTCTAGTCATAATGTTTTTGGTAGAAATCTTTATAATAGTTACTAATTTGAAGCAAAAATTTCTTACTTTGGTACAGAATTTATTTGATACAAATTTAAGATTTTAATTGGTATGAATTTCTTATTGATATAAAATTGTGATTAATATTCTTACTCTCATATAGGCATTATACCTATACAGAAATTTTAAAAGCAAAAGGCTTGGACCAATTGCAAACTGATCTGAGATGATTAAGCCTGTGAGTTAAGGGCCAGATAGCAAAGTATTGGCTCTGAGTTAATTGTTAGGGTGTTTTCAAGATACTTTATTTAGAAACAGCTGAGAGTAGTTAATGGACAACAGTCCAGATTACGTTACTTAGATTATCTTCAAAAATCTCTAAAATCCACAGAATCTGACATTTAATGTTATTTATTAACTTGTTTTTGAGACATATCTACTCTTAATAGCTCCCCATTTGTGGATTCAAAGAAGCAGCTGAGCATCTATATCTCCAGGTGAGGTATAACTTTGTGGCTAGGTGGTCACTGGGAAGAAATTTCCATTTCTCCTACACACTTGTACTGTTCTTGAGAGGACACAAGTTACATGTTAGGACATCTTAGTTTTGCTGAGACAAAATAAGCTAGTCCTTAATAATTCCTATTTTTACAAGGTCTGTTATAACTTGCTACAGTTTGCCTTAGTTCTGGAAGCTGTGTTAGGCTTCCTATATTTTCAGATAATATTGGTTGCTCTTGGATTTCTGATATGGTTGAAAAACTATTTATAGTGTCATAGCCAATCCAGGCTATTTAACATTGAGAAAATATATTTAAGAGGATAGTTTTCAGGAAGTATACAAGCTAAACCAGGACTTACATATATGGAATCATAAACCTTTTTTTATGTTAGGAGAGATGGCAAGGTGTTTTATTTAATCACAAAATTGATGGACTGGATGTTAAGTATATCTTATACTTTACAAATTACAAAATGGTAATAGTTGTGTTCAATTTTTTTTTTTTCTGAGAAAAAAGAGCCTTTTAATTGAACAAAAAGGGGAAAATGTTGTGGATGCTGTTGTTTGTATTTTGATGCTAATTTCACTTCCCCAAGAGGGGTTGCTGGGACAAGGAGTGAATCACATACTCTGGTGATTTCAAATAAAACTTCCCCTAATGAATAAAGATTTCAAGGAACCAATAACTGGCAAGAGGCAGGACTTCCAGGTCAGAGAGAGGAAGAGGGGATGGTGGAGATGGATACTTGCTTTTGGACAGGAGCGAGCACCAGGACAATGTAGGTAGCCATAGGCCCTGATATAAGTGACAATTCCATTGGGATCCATCACCTGAGGATTTTTAATTTAAAATAGCTTATAAAATTAGTATGCGAATTGCTACTCCCAGTGATTGTGTTACCTGTTGATTATAAACAAACTAAAACAACAACAACAAAATAATTACACTTACTTATTTTGTGTGTGTTTAGGGATACCCATGCTGTGGCATGCCTGTGTAGACAAAGCTGATTCTCTCTTTCCATCATATGGCTTCCAGGATTGAAACAATTATCAAGCTTAATAGCTAGTGCTTTTCCTGACTCAATCATGTCATAAACTGAAAGTCATCATTTTCATGTATAGTTTACTTTTAAAATTCACACAATTTAAAAATAATAGGATTACACAATGTTAAATTTATCTTTAAATAACATGCATAGTTTGTTTTAAATAATCTGATAACTAGTGGGTACCTCTATTTTCTAAATAGTGCATTTAACCAAGGTTTGAGATAATGCATGCTACTAGATTTCTAATTTCAGGTACAATTAGAATGAAACTATTAAGACTATCCTTAAAATATTTACTGTTTTAGTACAATAAATAATTAACTATATATAAGAGGGAGAGCAGATATTTAACACCAATAAATGTATCTATTTCATTATACAGTAAATGCTTAGTAGAAATATATATCTCAAATAAGTTTCAGTTTTGGATAGTTTTAGGGCATGATATCACACATTTGCATAATACATACATTTAAATTTCAAGATGGTTCTACATATAACACAGAATATGACTATAAAAAGACATTGATTGCAGATGCTATATTTTAGAATATTATTATTTTATAATCAAATAATAATTGTCATAATAAATTAAAATATTATTGAAATACTTTCATTTCCAGAGAAATTAGAATACTTAAATATTACTGAGACATACATTTCAGCATTTATTTCTTATCTGTTTGTTAAACTCAGATACTTTAGCATCTACCTGACTGTTGAAATTACAAGACTGTACAATCATGTTGTGAAGGAAAGTGAGATCTTGGTGTGTAGTAGAAAGCATTCTAACCAATATGATTCATCTGATCTCCAAATATTTAAGATTTGAAAAGATGGGAAATAAATGAAGAATTTATGTATTAAAATAACATCATTTTATATGTACATCCAAACAATAAGTAGAGGTTCAATATAGTTGAAGCCATAACTATAACACAGTAAGTAGGAAGTGCTGTTTTATTGTCTTTTGAGACATACAATCCAAAAGAGTGTACAATAACATATTCTATTGAACTTTTGAAATATGGATGCAGGTGAATGTAAAAAAAAAACTCAGTACTATATAGTTTTACTTTATAATTTGTATATATTTTACTTCATATCATCATATTTACTTCATATCATCATATTTCAGAGTCAAAAAATTACACATACATTCAATGTGGTCTTGGAGAAGTTTAGTTCACTGAATGTCACTTGACATACTAAAACTTGCTAGAAATTTTGTGATAAAATGACAATTTTCTAGGTGGATTAGTTTGACTTTTATGTAACTGGTGAATGTTATTGAATGTAATATGGGTATTCATTGTTAATCCATCTCCCCAAGAGTTACACCCAGTCACACAGCTGAATAGTTAAGCAAACTACTAAAGTCTCTATGAATTCTGTTCTCCTATTTTTAAGTCATTGTGAGAATTAAAATAGTTCAGATGTGTTTACAGCAAGAACTACAAAGTGGCTGCATAGATACTTGGAGAGAGGCCATATATAAATTATAAAACATGTGCAACAAATGATTAACAAATACCTTTATCTTTACTTTTTTATATATGTTTTTAATTTGTCTCCTAAGTAGAGTGAAAGTAAAGCCAGCAAAAGATATTTAAATCTTGGGAGACTAACCATGAAATTCATTCATACATCAAAACAGATTAATTCTCCTTTACTAAAACTGAATTATCAAATTTACATGAGAGGTAATGTGACACATGTAGTTGTAAATAGGCTGAAACACTTTCTATTTTTTCCCCTATTATCTCTGTGTGCATGTGTTAGCAGCATAGTTCACTAAACAAGGGTTGATCACATAGATCACTTGCAATATTTTATGAATTTTGACCATTTCGCTTTCCAGCATTAGGCTTACAATTGTTTGCTATAAATTCTTGATATTTTTAGAAAGGAGGGGGCCACAATGATCTAAAATCAGATTCTTGGGTTATTGGGCAGATCTTTAAGTGGCTGATCAAAATCCTAGTTTCTGATGTATTTTCTAATCTTGAGTAAGTAAGAGATTTCTCAGCTATTTATTCATAGCTCAGACAAAATGTTATTTGTCTCAATCTACAAAAAATAGCCAGACAACTGCTTCAACTGACATCAATTCTACCTTTTTATGTGAGACCCAATGTTGTTATACATGTTAACCCCTCCCTCTCAATCAAGAGGGATTGATTGAAACTGTTGTTTATTATGATTACTAGTGAAGTATCAGAAAGAATTATATTTTTCTTTTGAACTAATATAGACTTTGATAATTAAAGACATAGCCTTTAGGTGCCCAAATCATATATTATTGCAAATTTACCTGTGCTATAATTTTGAAAAAATCAAATACATAGATGTTTTATGCTGAAAGGTGAGTGGGTGTTATTAACTCAAAAGTAGGAAAGGGCTGTCAACCAGATTTTACTGGATATAACCCAATGTGCTTTAATCCAACCCCTACCTAATAGTATAACTCTCTTCACAGGTAAATCTGTTCATTTTAGAAATGCACACATTTATCTTAACATTGCTTATTAAATAAAGTGTAGCAATCTGTAGATAGAATAAAGAAAACTCAAGTATTTAAAATACAAACTATACAGTATACATGTATATCAATATAATTATGCACACGTGTTTATATATTATATATGTATATATACTATTGATATATATAAGCACAAACATATATATATGTATGCATATGAATAATATATATATATTGAATATATATATATATTGAACCTTGTCTACTAAAGAGCAGGCAGTAGACATATAACATTAGCATTACCTAGAAACATTGAAAAGTATCACAGAAGAGGATGGATGTCTTGTTAGATTAAATTTGGATAATAGAGAGAGAGACTGTTATCTTAAAAAAGAAATGTTTTCGTTATTGTAAATCATCATTGTTTCTAAAAGAATTCTTTCTTCGCTAGGTAACGGTTTTCTTGTTGCTTCCTTGCCATGATGGTAGAATAATCCTGACTCTCAGACACCTAGAACTATATACAGTGGAAGAGCTAAAACAGCTTCACAAACTTTTCTACTGATCATCTTGGCAAATGTGCATGTATATACACAAAAACATACATTCAAATACATGTGCACACACTCACATATGCGCACACACATACAAACATATGCACACCTAATTACAATTATTATTAATACTACTATTGCTATTATTGTTGTCTGTGTTGTTCTCTGAGCTTCTGGGCCTATGTTAACTACATACAGTGTTCATATGTTTACAGACACAGTGCTGGTGGCTTATCCTACCAATTCTCTTTGAAACTAACTGTATGTTGTTTAATTCTCACTGCTTGAACTTTCAGTAAAGAACGATGGCAGTTTGAAAGAAAAAAAAAAAGAAAGAAAGAAAAGTGTTACATTTATTAAAAATGCAGGTTATCAGAACCCAAGCAAGATTTCTTGATTCAGAATTTGCTTATGATATGGTTTCACACATCTATCTCTATACCTGAGTCTGAAACACAAGAGACTAATTTTGGCCAAATCGAATCTGGAAACCACCACCTGCAGAGTTCTAAGAAAGTAGAGAAAATTTAATGAGTGTGAAATTCCACACTTCCTGAATCTAGTGTGTAAAGTAGAATCTATCTTTACTTTTTTTAAATTAAGTATAAATCTTGTGACCTGGTGTTTACTGATTATACAATGGTTAAAATTGTACATTTGTATATGCTTAAAACAATTTTCTTTTCTATCAATTGCTTGTTCTCTGATATTTTGACCATTTTGCATTATCATATATTTGAAATTTTTTGAGATCATTAATAATATTATGAAATTTTTATTTTATGAAATATAAAATTTTGTGAAGAATAAAATTATATGCATGTTATATCTGTTATTTGTCTCAAGAGCAACATGATAGTCTGTTTATTCTGGAAGGCACAGTATGGAATTCTTTGGGATTGTTCAATCATCTATCTCTGAGCCTTTGGTCTGATCTTTGAACAGACTGTTCTACATAGTCAATCATTCCTTATCTCTATTCCAAAACACTTTAGATATTATATTTACTCTATATTATTTGTGCCAAATAGATATTGAAGAAGCCCTCCTTTAATACATGAGACACATGGAATTTAGCATACTCAGTGGTAGTCATACCTGATCAATTGAAGACACTTTATTACTATTTCTTTCTGACCATACACTGAATTCATGTCTTCTCTAGCTAATAAACACCCACTTTTACTAGGTACAAACTACTCTACCATCATAGAAACGTGCATTAATGACTTTCATGATTAGTCTCCCAAGATTTAAATATCTTTTGCTGGCTCTAGATACATTCTAGTTTGGAGGCACACCAAGTAACAAATTGAAATGTATATAAATAAGGTAAAGATAAAGGTATTTGTTAATCATTTGTTGCACATGTTTTATAATTTACATATGACCTTTATTCAAATATCTATGCAGCCACTTGGTAGTTCTTGCTGTAAAGATATGTGAACTATTTTAATTCTCACAATGACTTAATAATAGGAGGACAGAAGTCATAGAGACTTCAATAGTTTGTTTAACTATTCAGTTGTGTGACTGGGTGTAGCTCTTGGGGAGATGGATTAACAATGAATGCCCATATTACATTCAATAACTACATTCACCAGTTATGTAAAAGTCAAACTAATCCACCTAGAAAATTGTCATTTTATCATAAAATTTCTAGCAAGTTTTAGTATGTCAGGTGACATTCAGTGAACTAAACTTCTCCAAAACCACATTGAATGTATGTGTATTTCTTTGACTCTGAAACATGGTAATAACTTTTTAAAACTCAGTAAGTAAAATATATACAAAATATAAAGTATAACTATATAGTATTGTCTTTTTGTACATTAACCTGCACACATATTTCAAAAGTTCAATAGAATATGTTATTATACACTGTTTTGGATTGTATGTCTCAAAAGACAATAAACAGCAGTTCCTTCTTACTGTGTTATAGTTATGTGTTCTTCAACTATATTGAACCTCTATTTATTGTTTGGATGTATATATCAAATGATAAGTTACTTCAATATACAAATTCTTCATTTATTTCCCATCTTTTCAAACCTTACATATTTGGAGATCAGGTGAAGAATATTGGTTAGAATGCTCTCTACTACACACCTAGATCTCACTTTCACATGATTTTTTCACATGATTTCACATGATTGTACATCCTTGTATTCTCAACAGTGAGGTAGGTACAAAGAATCTGAGATAAAGATAATAGACATCTACTTAATAAGATAAACAAAACCCTGGGAAACATGAAAGAGTCTGAAAAGTATATAGTTTTGATTTTTGAAATGATGTGTTATTTCCATAATTCTGTGTTATTTACACATTGATGATCATGATACCTATTTACAAATTGTATGAAAATGATTACATAGCTATTTAATTCTATATAAATTTTATTTCGTCATTATTGCTATACTTTAGGAAATTAGATTAAGTTCCTTAATTAAATGTTTGAAGTTGTTTTTAATCTCCTAAGACCACAGAATTGCTCACTCTCATTGGTCTTCCTCATTTTCCATCCCAATGAATTCTCTAATTGTCTTGCTAATTTACTCCCTGTTCTTTTTGACTTTCAAGGATACTTCTTTTTTTTTTTTGCTTTTTTTTTTCTTTTGACATTTGATCAATTAATACATTTTTAACTTTTCAACATTATGATTCTACACTTCATTTATTTTGTAATTTCAGCTTGTTCCACCACAATAAACTACAAGTTCAAGATATATGATCAAATTGTCTTCCATGAAAACATGTCAGTGACTGGTATGAGGGAAGAATCTAACTTCTCTCAAGTTTGTAACTTCATGAAATAGAATGATGGAGGTGATGGTCATGTGCTCTTCAAGAATAGGTCAAAAAGGTAGCGTGAGGTCCTGGAATATTCAGTCTGAGAAAATCTAGTCATCAAATAATTAGTTTTACTCCCCTAAGAGTATCATGCTAAAGAGGCCAATATGTGTACAATAACTTGCTGTTATGCCACAACCATCACTTCTTCACTGTGAGTCACTTTAGTGAATATTGCAACCACCAGCTGAATAGCATGGACTAACCTCAAGTATAAAAGAAGTATTAAATGTGTTTTTATCTAAACTAAAATGTTCTCATCTCAAATCTTTCCCAATATATGTTCCAATTTTTTTTTTAATAAATAAACTGTAATATATTATAAAACTTTCTTTAGCTGGTAAACTTCTAATAATTTACTAGTCATGCTGTCACAGTTGGGCATTCTTAAGATCAGCCATTGGAATTTCCACATCCTTATGACACTTTACAAAAACTTCTATAAAGAGATACGTAGCCAGTAAGAAAAAAAAAAAAAGCAAACAAACAAACAAACAAACAAACCAAGTAGTGTCTTAAGGAGGGGATACGGAGAAAGAAGGTGTTAGGCTTCTGCTTTGGCAGCGTCCCTAACAGGCAACAATGGAAACAGTGATGACACCAAGCCCACCGTGGCCCTTTTGTGAGTTATTAGCATAGTAACCACTAGTTCAAAGTATGTATAATGGAGACTTCTAGGCATGCTCCCATGATTGAATGGAGTTAAAGGAAAAGAAACTAAAAGCAATACTGTTTATTTGGCTTTTATTTTCTGTTGCTGCCTTTTGTATGTAAATCTATGACATCAACTCCACTGATCCTTTTTTTAATGCTTCACTATTCCATTCTCTTTCAATTATGTAATCATAAAATCATATTACTGAGTTTGGTACACTCATCGTGTGACTTCTCATATCATATTAAGAAGATACTCAACAAGTTGAATATAACACCTCATACTCATAAGTTTAGAAATAAATAAAAACATGTGGTAAATAATAGCAGCCATAATAAATGCTTATTCAGGAGAATCATGGCAGGATTGATTAAACAGGTATCCTTGTTATACAGGCATTTGGAGTACACATTTACAAGTAATCTGTGCTCTGGTGTCCTTTCCTAGAACAACAAATTGGAGCTAAACTAATTAAAAAACAGAGCAGATTGATTTTTTTGAGGAAGGATACACTTCCAAAGGAAGAAACAAGAGCAGGGAGAAATTTTAGCAGATCAAGTATTGTATCCCACAAAGTATTCTGAGTGATTGTGTCACTCACCATGAGTTGTTAGTGCAAACATGCTCTTCCTCAAGTTGTTTTATGTACATCATACTGCATTTGTCTAACATCTGTAATGACCATATGTAAGTCTGTGTTTAATATTTTAATGAACTGTTTGTCATTCTTTTGGAAGTCTTGCCTTCTCTCTTCCAGTTTTCAGTATGTTAATTCTATAAGGCTTTGCTCTGTATTTGACCTTCGAGACTCCATGCTCCATCTTATTAACCTTCCTCAAGTGAATGTATTTTGGTTTGGAGAACCACTTCTCCCCAACTAGTGCCACTGGGCCTATAACATTAGGAAAAAATGACATCCCTTCTCTAGAAATGTTCAACACTCATTATTTCTTCAGGATGTGCTGGGGACTCATTAGGACTTGTATTTTATATGTCAATTTTCTTTACTTTTATTAAGTGCTGAAGGAGTAAACAATGCTCGAATATTGGTGGTAAGTGGAAAAGGATTAAGGTGAGGAAGAATTAATTAGTAAGAGGAATGAGAAAGTAGAGAAAGATTGGAGGACACACACACACACACACACACACAATTTAACTGGAATTACCTTACATTGGGACATTATGTTCATTTGAGGGAACCTAGGTTCCCAAAATTAAACTAAGGCCACATGTGTGATAAATTTCCTAGAGCTGGTGGTGGGAGATACCTCTGGGACTTCAAACATAAAACTGGATATTGCTGTTGCTCTTTGTTTCCCAAGAGAAATTCATGGATCCGTATTGCTGAAAACACTATACATATTTCTTTTGCAATTCAAGAAATCAAGTTGATCCTGACTAAAAAGCTTTCTTCCCGTTTTCTCTATTTCTTAATGCTGATAACTGTTATGCAGGCAACTGGAAGAAAAGGGAGTCACCTGTAATTGCACCCAGCTCTAAACACTTTGAAATACAATAAGGATTAGCAAGGCAAAATATGCCTGTGGGTACAATAACAGCATGACTGCTATGCGGTTAAGCAAATGCTTTCTGACTTGATTTGGTCTTGATTCACAAAAGGAAACACAAAGCTGTTATTGCAAATCTTACCAGAGTTGCATGGCTGTGAATCCTACAAATAGCAGGCATAAACCTATTTTTATTACCTTGATTTATCCAACGGCTATAGTATTAAACTGCCCTATAATTCCATATCTGTATATCCATAGATCCCTCAGATATTACCAAAGTTTTTCTTTTTTTTTTTCTTTTTTATTTTTCTGTACAATAGTTGTGGTTTGTTGCAGGACATATTAAAAAAGGTCAGCATGTTACCACGCTACTGCAGGCAACCAGTGGTCCACAGAACTAAAGCCAGGCTTCAGAATTCCTGCTGAGTGTGTCTCACTTGGCAGTCCCTCTGCCAGCCATCTCTCCTGCAAGGGACCCAGAGTTCCTCTCACTACCACTCTGCACCCCATGACCCCAGGGTCAGCCATCTCAACACTCAATTACCCCATAGAATTAAACCTCTTAAGCATATAGTTAACCAGATTTATGTATCATTAAAAGCACAATTTACAAGATGCCAATACAATACTTTCTGAGCCAATTGATAATGATAAAACCTGCCCATCTAAAGTAGACAAATTATCCCAAAATTCTAACCTTTATGATAACATAGCCATTGGTGGCCCTATGCCAGTTCATGTCCGCTGCCATCTTCCTTCTTCCTCTTCCCCAAGATGCTCTCACCTGTGCAACTCTTAGCTCAGCCTCCTTGTTCCCTGTCCAATCACAGGCCTCCTATTACCCTAATGTAATTGGACAGGGAAAATCCTGTAACAGTGGTCAACATAAAAAAATACAATTAATCAATGTACAAAGACTAAAATACTTTGTAGTGCTTAACCACAGGTGGGATACGTATATTATGTTTCCATCCCAGAGCTCCGAGACCATTATGTAATGGTGCTTTAAAAAACCAATAAAACATACAAACAAACAAACAAAAAAAAATTTAAGAGAATTGGAGAAAATAAATGTCTTTTGTACCTGTCCACATCAGAATAGTAATGAAAAATCAACATCTGTGTCAGTGGAATCCTAGCCAAGATTAAGCACATTCATGTACAAGTAGAAAATAGGGAGAAGTTCATTAGCTCCAAACCCAAAGTGAGAAGCTATGGAACACAGATAGATTCTGAGGGAGAGTTAGTTCTCTTTCGGTAAGACTTTTTGAAAGTAGACCATGTACCATTGGTAAGCCACACAGTCAAGAGCATAAAGGTACACTCATTGTAATTGATTTTTTTAAAAAGACATAACGTAAATTGGGATGGGTAAGGGAGTAGGAAATAGATTCAGGAGGCATTATGGAAAAAATTGAGCATCAACATGATCAAAATATATTGAATGGCAGAAAGAAAGAATGTTCAGTGGTTAAAGGCACTCAATTCCCAGCATCAATATGCTGATTCACCACCATCAATAACTAAAGTTCCAGGGATATGATTATCTCTTCTGGACTTCTTGGCCATGAGTCATGTACATTGTGCACAGACATACATGCAAATTAAACACCTGTACACACAAAAGATAAAATAAAAGTAAAAATACAATATAAACATCTCTAAGTATTCATGCAAATTATTAGAAATAATCAAAAGACTTCGTAATTACAAATGTTTAATTTCCAACTGTATGCATGATATCTTAGTAGTTATCTTCTGACATTACCCTAAAACTTATGTTTGAATACCATATGAATGTGTAGGCAGCATTTTATATCTCAACAAATAAGTTAATTAAACAACTTAATATTTAGTTAACAGTTCAATAAGGCCTTGCATTAGGCTTATGAATATGTGTTTTAGAAACATTCCTCAGCGGGTTCAAAATGTTAATACAAATTTTAAGACCATCACAATGGTATGTAATCTATTCAGTAATCATATAATTTTTGATGTGTAACCAATTACTATAGTCCTAGCATATGTTTGATATGAAGAGAACATTTATTTGTTTTGGTTCTTCATGACACTGGTCCCCAGATAATGATATTTAAAGGTCAGGTGTTTGATGAACATGTAGCAAAAGGTGGGAAAAGAATGCTAACTTATACAATTTGATCCTTGTCCATGGTCCTCTACCATCTGACACACCCACCTGACACCTGAGTAAATCCTCTCCAAAAAAGTAAAGGGAATTCTTCCAATGTACTCAATTTCTGGAATGTAAGAAGATTCTTCTGGGTGGAGAGAAAAACATTTGTTTGGTCATTAATCCTACAATATAAGTGAATGGCTCTAAGGAATACAAATTTGTAAATATGTCTAAAGTAGTAATTCTATCTTCTAGGGAACATTTGCCATTTAATAGACTTTGTGAGCCATGAAGCACATGAAAATATTTGTGAAGCATTGTTTCCCAGTAAAGTCAATAACAACAATATTTAACAACACAATTTACTGAGTTCTTATTCTGGTAAAATATATTGTGATTTAAATTTTCAAATAATCACATATAATTATTTACATCACAAATTCATAATGTGTTATCTTACTTCCAGTAAGAATTAAAATGGAACTAATAAGACTTCTGGCATTTCTCCAAATTAAATTATAAATAAGTTTCAGACATAAGATTTAAACTGAGTTTTATAAATACCAGAAATATATTGACAATAGATATGTGATATTATGTTTAATTTTAAAGACAGTTGAAGATAACCTTCTACAATTCTAAAGTAAATTGGAGCTGTGAGGAATGATATAACAAAATAATTCAGAGTTCAAAGAACCATACTTGCTACTTTAAGAACAAATATTGCTTCTGTTTGAACAAATATATTTATGTGACCTGGCAATGATATTCAAGTATTCATTTATGCATGTATGTATGTATGCATGTATGTATGCAATATATGTAATGTATTTATGAATGTATATGTATGTATGTAAGTGTGTGTTTATATGTATTTTATTATATCACAATAGGCTGAAAAATAAAATATATGTGTATTGTAGCTACTAATTTTATGACCTATCTGATTAAGAACAATACTGCTGTGTCTAGAAACATAATAAAATATTACTACTTTGACAAATGTGACAAGTATGAAAACACATACAAGATGGTATTTTCAATAGTTTAAAAGAAAAATATTATAGTATATCATGCATTATATTTTAATATAATTTATTTACAAAGGAAATTATATTCTTATTCTGTATTTAAAATCAGATAGAAATGCATAGTAAATCTGTTTTTTAGTTACCAAGCCTACTCAGTATTTTTTAGGCAAAGTCAGACTCTCCAGGGCATGACTTTCTTACTGTTCATTCATGCTTAGGTGTAACATCAGCTCAAAGCCTTAAAAATAATGCGTAAAAACAAACTAGTTGTAAAATACTGAGACAAAATTCATGATCTGCTGTGTCTTATACCTCAATTAGGAATGTTTATGATGGTGTCATTCTTATCTATCCATATCTAACGACTAAACAAAAAAGGAAACAAGAAATAATTGTATACAGAATAGCATCATCATTGTCATGTAAACCAAGAGCTCAAATTGTCACTTAATATGTTCTTGAATAACAAACAAAAATATATGAGGATTAATATTATACAAAAAGTAAAGATACATATGTTTGTGAAACTATTATTTTATACTTAAATATATTATATTTTCTTATGTGAGAAAGTTTGGTTTCAATACTGTAAATCTAAGGAAAAGAATGATGTCCCGCGCTACGGTCTCGCCAGCAAGAACGACGCGGCACACATAGGATCCTTCTGCAGTAACAGCTTTAATGCATCTTGAGAGGGAGAGCATAAGCTTGCCACGAGTGGAGACCCAGAACAATAGAATACTCGCCCTTTATATGGGTCACAGCGC